>PYHW01009739.1:1557330-1574559 GCA_013186435.1 Turdus rufiventris | reverse complement strand
TTTTTTTAGTATTTCACCATGGCTTATTTTTTTAGTAGTGTGGAAATGTGCTGAGAAATTACAGACATTTATATTATAATACTGTAAAGAATGTGTAAAAAATATATCACATTAAATAGTATTTGATATGACTATTTAATATGTATATATTGCATTGATAGTAACTGATAAAATTGACCAGATTTTACTATTTATCTGGAAAGCTTTAATATCCATGCTATTCTAAAATTCATGCTGTAACCATTTCTTCTGTCCTTCCATTTGGTGCCCACTGCTGTGTCTTGTTTAGCACTTCTAAAGATATAGTGCTCTTACATCTTCATTAGTTTCTAAGACATTTTAAGAGTCATTGAGATACATTACAAGAAATTAACATTATATCCTTTTCTCATGGGCATGGTGATCCTAATACACCTAATCAAAAATCAGTATTAATTATCCTGCTTTTCTCTGTAGATCAGATGTTTTCTTGGTTTCTTTGAAGCATTTGATTTGCAGCTTGTTTAGTATATTTTCTTTGGTATACACTTGTTTGCTTTCCTCTGGACCCCGAGTGCCCTAGTGCCACAAGTAAAATCTTATTATTTTATGCATTTAAATAATTTTAACAGCATAAAACTGATATGTTGCTTTAATGCATTGATCAATTATTTACACAAAACTGTGCTGGTACACCCTTTTGAAATGTTTTGTCTGCTTCTAGGCAGTTGCGTCCTTCCATGATGCAGCATTTGCTGAGGAGATTAGTGTTTGATGTACCTCTGCTAAATGAACATGCAAAGATGCCTCTCAAGGTAAAAGTACATAAATATTAGTATTCAACAACATTCTTTATAACAGAATGCAACAGAAAATAGGTGCATGGAGAAGATTCTCTGTAATCTTTGTTATGTTATGTTATTTCCACTCTACAATAATCCAGGACCATAGCTTTTAAGGATAAATGGTTGCTTTGGGAGAAATTCAGTCTAATGTACATCCATCCATATGGAGTTATGGAGTCTGGGTCTAATGTTTGCTTCTCCTTTAATTATTTCCTGTTTGTGTCAGCCCATGTGAAAACAGAATAGAAAAAACCTTGGGGGCAGGGTGCAGAATCTGGTGCACAAAGCATAACAATTTACAGTTTGTATGTACCCTTACTTTTCACCTCTGCTTTGGTTTTCCTTGCTCTTGGAAAAAACACTCTCTTTCTGTTGGTGCCTAGAAATCTGTTACGTAATGCTTAGTAGTAATGTTGCATTTTGTTAGGAACTTGGCGCTTCCTGTATGGCTGTAGTGCTTCGCGGTTTGTTTCTTTTGGGGAGGAAGAAACAAATCCTGTTCCTGGACCTCTGTTCATGAAAAAGAACAGATTTTATGACACCAGGAGTCATGACTGCAGTGAGCTGCCCTCAGTAAGGAAATAAGTAAGGAAATAATAATTGGATCCTTTTGACTGGGCAGGCTTTGTGAGAATACAGATGTGAAGAGAACCATGGCATTAGCATAGACGAAGGATTTTGCCCATTGACACCTGAAAGACTAATAGGAGTTCATGAAGGAATTGAACTCTTTAACTGAAGATAGACCTATAACTTTTTAAAGGTTTCATTGTCAGTAAACTGATTTCTAGTGATTTCACAAGGGACTCCTACCCATATCTGCTGTGTTTCTGGTTTGAAAGTATTGTATTGTATTGTGCATTCCTTACAGGCTTGTGCTGGCAAGCCAGTTATAGTAATGTAAAGAGGCAGCTCTAAGTTAATCAGGCATCTGAAAATGTAATTTTGAATGGGAAGAGAGAAGAAAATTATGAAGGTGAATCAGAATACAGGGCTGTCTAGTGTGAATGCATTTGCTGGTTTCTACAGTTAAAAATCGCCTCAGGTTTTAAGGAATATGCAAATTCAAATCTGTGATGCTGTTCCTATATTCCATATAGTTCAGACATTTTGGAATAAGACTGCCTTGTTTTTATTTCCTCTTAAATAATATTCAATGCTTCATCAAGGATTTCTCAAAGAATTAATGTACCTTTACTCTCTTGACTAGGTTTAAAAACATATTCATGTATCTTATTGTCCACATGTTTTCCAAACTAAACCTGTCAGCCATTAAGTAATTGAATATTCCTTGGTTCTACAAAAATGATAAAACATCTATCTTTTTACATCTTATATGCATCTAAGTTCTTCTCTGCATTTTTTCTTTAATCATCCATCAATTAAAATAGTAAATATATATTAACAGATTATTTAAATATAAAGACATACAAATATACTACATGTATTCTTTTGGTATTTTTTTCCTGATCCATTGAAATTGTAAAAGGACAATGTGGTATCAAGATTATATTTTTGGCTATCAAAATCCTTGCTTCTACATATCAGCTGTGGGTTGGGTTTTTGGGGTTTTTTTTTTGGTTGGTTTTTTGTTTGTTTTGCTTTGGCTTTTTTTGTTGATTTTTAATTTTTTTTTTTTTTAATTCTTGTCTTTATGCACATATACATGTTTATGTTATAAATGTCTGTATTTTTCCATATTGACGTTTTTTCAGTCTAGGAAAAAGGAAATTGTCAGCTCTCTACTCACTGTGACTTGCAATATTTTCCAAAAAGCTTTGCAAAATGGTATTGAAACAAAGATGAAAAAACTGCTCATTCTGGGTGTATATGCACCAGTGATTTAAAAAACATGCAACATGGCTTATTGATAAAAGTATATAAATTTTTCTGGCAGCATCTGCGTAATATTTGCGTGCCAGAATGGAAGAACCTCAGCAGTTATATTTATATTTGCTTTCAAAATATGTTTTGTTTCAGTTGCTGACAAATCATTATGAAAGATGCTGGAAGTATTATTGTTTGCCAAGTGGATGGGGTAACTTTGGTGCTGCCTCAGAAGAAGAACTTCATTTATCCAGAAAGTTGTTCTGGGGTATTTTTGATGCTTTATCTCAAAAGGTAAGTACTTTTAGTATCAGTCTCTTACTTTAAAATCCTTACTATGTAATCTTTTTTCTTTCATCTGGAATTTTTACCAGTTTATATCAACACTGTATAATCCACTTTGAAGGGAAAAAATACAGGCTTTAGTAAATTCTATAGCTTCTAGTTTGATGTAGGTATAACATTTAATCTCCTAATTGAAAACTTATAACGCTAAAACAATAATCTTGAGGTGTATCTGTACAGATCTGTGCACTTCTCTGTTTAGTTGTACTTTCAGCACCCTTGAATCAATTCTGTGTTAAAGACAAGTTTAATAATATGTCTTGGTATGTATTTGTTGTTCATTCTGTGACTATTTTTAATAAACCTGCTTAGAATTTTGTGAGTTTGATTTCACATCTAAGTGTTAAGGAATGCTGTGCATATTGCTCTGCTGGGCTCTCTTCCCAGTATCTGAAAAGTGTTTAGCATTGCTACCAGTGAGGTCAACACTTTTCCCACTTAGGCAAGATTAGGACTTGCATCTAACTTTCTGCTTTGAACAGTCAGTTTTCTGTATTTTCAGAACAAAAATTCATTTTCACACTGAGTACAAAAACCATTCTTTGGCTGCTTGGTTTCACTTTTGATGTTGGAAGTTCCCATGCACTGCTCACTTTCTGTCCCCTGTGTGCTCCACAGAAGTATGAACAAGAACTGTTCAAATTGGCTTTGCCTTGTCTGAGTGCAGTTGCAGGGGCCTTACCTCCAGATTATATGGAATCAAATTATGTCAATATGATGGAAAAACAATCTTCAATGGATTCAGATGGGAACTTTAATCCTCAACCTGTTGATACCTCAAAGTAAGGAATTACTTTGTTGCACTTGGGTTTTTTTTGGTCATGAATGTGTGAAAGAGTGGGGACTGTTGTTTGGTGTGATGTGAATTTAAAGCATCTCTTCTGAATGCTTACTTTATAGATCTTATTTTTTTAATTTATGTATTTATTTTAAATCAAGTAAAGCAATAACTAGCAAGTTATATCATTAATTTCTTGGTCAACTTAGAATAATGCATTTTTACCCAGAAAATAGATCTATCCAATTGTCTTTGCATGTCTGCTATGAACAAAGCAGCATGCTCTTAGGAGCTGAAAAAGTGGACAAGTCTACATCATCCCTGTCGTTATTAACATACATCAAGATATTAATTCCAATTTGTGTGAAGGACAGTGTACCTACAGAAAATTGTTTGATGGTGCCTTAATATAATCTTTTTTACTATGACTAATGGGAATTGGGCAGAATAAGCTTCATTCTCTCTAGGCAGTCAGGCTCTGGCCCTGCTTTTTAAAACATATTAACCAGACAAAGCACGTATCTGAATGGAAATTTTCTGCCCAGATTTTTGACTACAGCATGTGCGCCATTTCCCTTTGTACAGCAGAGTCTGACAGAAGCATGGCTATGCACTATATCATTAAAAATTCCTGTTGTAAAACATTTGCTTCACTTACTCCCGTGAGCTTTCTGCCTGTATGAATATTCAGTACACAGGATGCTGTCAGGAGATTGACACCTGCCTTACAGCATGCTTGTACATACATGCGTGCACCTCTATATACTGCACTAGAAGTCATAATCCAGTCTGGAGAATAGAAAGGACATCAGTGACCATTTAAATGAATTTTTTCTAAGATGTAGTTAAAATTTATGAAGGTTTAACAAAATTTCTTAAGAATGTTATATTATCATATATCTGAGTATTTTCTGGTGTCATTCCAGAAAAAAAAAAAATGTAGATAGCTTATATAGATTTGAAAAAAACCAGAAAATGTTACTTAATATTGTGAAATTATATGTCACTTCATTGCTATAGGAGTCAAGAATTCTGTGTTGTTTCAAGACAAAGACAGAACTGCTATTGTCATTGTAACCTCCAAATTTTCCTACATTCTTTTAGCATGCAAATCCAGCTTTGCATTGCTTACTAGTACTGGACCTATTTGTATGAAGGTATAGATAATAGGATGTTAGCGTGCTTATAATTTTATTGCATTTCTGAAATTATTTCAAGTATTATGGTATTAATAGGGTTCCCCTCAAAATACAATCTTTCAAACAATAAAAAAAAAACTGCTGACAGTGCTGGATGAATGTTTTCTGACCTTTGTGTGTTTATCAGGCTCTTGCAAACTGTTATTCTGACATAGTTTGGTTTTACATTTCTGCTTTTTCCACCTTAAGACTGAAAATCCAGACATATTTCACAGTAGATGGCACTCTAACACTGCTTGTACTAAAATTCTTTATATTAGGAGGGAAGATACTACTATTTCATCAGTGATCAAAAGTAGTTATTCCCTTTCATTTGTAGCAAAGCTGATGAAGTAAACAACTGATATTTGATAATTTTTTTTTTAATATATAAAATAATGTTTCAAAAAGGACTGTTAGCACACTTAGTTTATAAGTACAGACTGTGCAATAAGATACTATCCTATTTCTGAAACTATACGTTGTAGTTATGGCTTTAATACTTACAAAATATAGGACAAAAAGCAGTAGTGCTTGATCTCATTATTGATTTTTCCCTGCACACGTTTCAAACTACAGCTGTAGTTGTCATCCAGTGCCTGTGAAATAATTCAGACATCTTCCTTGATTTAATTGGGTCTTGAAGCAAACTTTATGAGAGTAGAAGAGCACAGGAAAAGGTTGTGTGCATTATTTATTATATATTTTGAAGTGTTCTTTACAAAAAAACCATTAAATTTTAGCCTGTGTGATATAATGCTGATTTTCTTTTCACTTTCAGCATTACGATCCCTGAAAAGCTAGAATATTTCATTAACAAATATGCAGAACATGCTCATGACAAATGGTCAATGGAAAAGGTAAAATCTAAATCCCTCTTAAAGAAAAATATTTTTTTTATTTGAATCAATTTAATGTTTGGAATCTTTTATTCTGAATGTTATTAATGTTATTGTTTTTCACAATGATCCAAGTTGCTATGTAGGTAAAATATAGACATACTATTTTTTTGAAACATATTCTGGGAAAAGTTATCTAATTGCATATTAGCATTTTAAAAGAGTATTTAATAATTTCATAATTGTTATTGCTGACTTTTGAGTAAATATACTTGCTAGTTGTTTAATAATTTTATGAACCTGAATTTTCTTTTTTTTTTTTTAACCAAATAAGCTCTTTAGCCTTTTTATTCCTTTTTGCATTTTGTTTTGCAGTGTTCAAAATTAGTTTCTCAACTGTAGCACAGTATTCTACTTTATAAAAATCTTTGTAAGAAAAATGTATTGGTAAGGTTGCTTTGGTAATTGCTACTTTGCAAAAAGATGGCATGCTACATGAAACTTTGAGGGAGCATCTCTGTAGAAGCATTGGTCAGTTAATTTTTTACAATAAAAATGATTTTTATAATTTTTTGTTTGCCCATTTTATCCTTATTGTTGTTTTCAGTTTGCCAATGGATGGACCTATGGTGAAACATTTTCTGAATCTGCAAAAGTGCAACCATTAATGAAACAATATAAATTACTGTCTGAAAAGGTAAGGGATTTGTTAATGCTTGTTCCAGGATTGCAGAAATATCACTGGAAATATTGCCTTGTTGTCTCATCGTTTTACAAAAAAAAAAAAAAAAAAAAAAAAAATTACACTATATCAAGTAAGGTGAAGTAAGGTGAGGTTGTTACCTTCCTCAAAATTCTGAAAATGTATAGAAGGGTTTTATTGTATAATAAATGGGCCACTCAAACTTCTTCCCACATAGCTGAAACTACATGGCATAACTTATGGTGAAACGTGTGATATTGCTACTCTGTTTTTGCAGGAGGGTCATACAGGAGCACCTTCTTGCTTAGTGAAGACTTATGTTTAGGCTTTGTCTGGTCTCCAGCAAAAAGCCACAAAGATGATTAGACATCTGGAGCACTTGATATAAGTGAAGCAATGCTGAAGGAGCTGGATTTGTTGAGGCTAAAGAAGAGAAAGTTGCTGGAGATAGGATCTTGGTTTCCTGGTTCCTAAGCATTAGTTACAGAGAAGATGAATGTATTCTCTTCACAGGGGTGCACAGTGACAGGACAAGAGGCAATGGGAGTAAGCTTCTGTAGCAGAAATGCTTTCTGAAGATCCTTCTTATCTTGACAGCTTAAACAGTGAAATAACTTGCCCAAAGAGGTGGTGAAATCACCTGCATGTTGAAGGCATGACACAGCAAGACCTAGATAACCTAATCTTGATAGCCCAGTTAGATACCTTATCTGACCCAACAGATGGTAGAGGCTGAAGATATTCGGATTTCTCATCCAACACAGATTTGTTTGATTCTATGATTATGGTTTTTTTGGTTCATGTAGCAGATAAGACTCAGTGTTACTTCTGATAATTTCTGCTCCACCCTTGATTTCATGTGTGTGGATGCTGTTAACACAGGTATCGCTGAGATCATCAGCTACCTGCAGGGCCAGAATTCTTCTCTCTGCCTCTGAAATGATAAATAAACTTTTTAATGCCTATATAATTTATTTGCATCATTTCAATAACCCTGAGCCAAAATGGTTTAATTCAGCACATTTCATTGCATCTCACTATAACCAGGGAAAAAGTCCAATACTTACTTTTTGCTTGGTACAGCTACATAATAAACAAGTTAATTATTGCATTTTCATTCTTCTAGGAGAAAGAAATTTATCGATGGCCAATCAAAGAATCACTAAAAACCATGCTGGCATGGGGATGGCGAATTGAAAGAACGCGGGAAGGAGATTCCATGGCACTGTATAACCGGACGCGCCGCATATCTCAAACCAGCCAAGTGAGCCACTTTCCTAAAAACTTTGTGTTATTCACTATTAATAATAACTGCCCTTTGAAAGGAAGCCTTGAACTTTTAGGGCTCTGTATACTCGTATATGTGCATATGAAAACAGTATCACTCATAGGAAGAAAGCCTGGACACTGTTCTTTTTAAAGCAAGAGGTGCCTGTTACTGTATAATCCATAGAGGAAAGCCTGTCAATGCCCCTTTTCTAGCCACACTTCTTGTGTCAGTGGCTTGTAATTCAGGGTACCTCTGTCACTTTTTATCTTCCTTTGACCAGTTGTGTCAGTGTAATGAGGAAACCTCTAACAAATTTATTTTCAGCAAAAAGAAAGAATAAAAAATGGTGATATTTTCCGGCTGGGGAGGAAGGACAGATAAAGGTAAAGGATAGTTATTTAAAGGTTCTAGTCTTAAAAGTAGAAATAGGGTTGAAAAGCTAAATTAAAAGTTTGATTTTTGCCTGAATTCACCTTAAACTAGATTTTGTGAGATTTTGCCTGCTGAGAAAAAAAGAATCTCTAATCTAATGCAGGGATTTAATAATGACTTTACCCTCATCCACAAATGGTTCAAACCCTAAAAGGGTTCAAGTGAAATTTGTATTAAAATGAGAAGGATTTGTGTCTGATGGCCATCCGTCTTTGGGAACAAACTCTGTTGCCCTTTCCCTAATTTTCACTGAAGTTTACCACCCCTGACATATTTTCAGCTGGGCCACAAAAAATCCTTTTTCTCTCTTGAGATCTACAAGTGATTTTTTCTTTAAATTTCTTAATTGCTTTCAGTATCATGTTGATGTTAACTTTTTCATTTTAAATACTTGCATAACTCCACTGTTTTGCACATTTTTCATTCAGATCTCTGTAGATACAGCACATGGTTACACTCCTCGAGCAATTGACATGAGCAATGTCACCCTCTCCAGAGACTTACATGTAAGTCAGAAACACTAAAATGCTTATGGTTTGTTTTACAGTCAAATTTTGTCTGTTTTGCTAGTTTATTTTAAATAATCTGGTACAAAATATTACCTGTTTTGACCTGCTTTGGATTTAGTGGGGGCTTTTTAGTCTTTTTCATTATTGCTCTTTGATACTCTACTTCTTAAAAGAAATGGTTCATGCCGAAAACCTTCAAAATTTTGTTTAGTCCTAGATTAATTTTTTGAACATTTTTCATTTTGAAGATAATCCTGTTTAGAAGAGCTAGCTGCATCAAGTCTTTCTGTTTCCCATTCATTTTTCCATCATCTTTCCAAAGCATATTGTCAATGCTCTTTTTTTTTTTCTCTAAACCAAAGGAATAATAATCAGAAACCATTAAGTACTGTGAGAATAAAGAATGGAGGAATTGGGAGTAGGATTTTGACGGATGTGTCAGTAGGATGCTGTTACTTGGACCTCTGTGTTTTGGTTGATAATCTGTTCCTGCCATTAGGTAGGATTTTTTTTCATGGTATTTGCTGGAGTATGGTGCTAGGTTTTACTATCTACTGATTTCCTGTGAGTATAATTGCAGTGTAATGTAGGCATATCCTAAATAGCTTCCTATTATATCTATGTGCTGTCTGTATATTAAATACTATATACTATCTGTATACTAAATGTAGGCATGTACAAAATAGCTTTCAATTTGTTACCATGAGTGTTTGTACCAGTCTAGTGATGGCAACGTGGTGTTCAAAGCTGATATAACAGAGTCCTGAAGCACAGACTTAACTTTGTCCCATATTGATCTTTGCCACAGTGCAAACAAGCAGTGGTACTAAAATTATTGACTAACTGTTCAGTATATACTCTACTGTACCTCTAAACAAATTCTCACATTGGATTTCCACTCCTTGATTTCTGTCTTGCTGTTTCCAGTTTCACAGTTCTAGCAGTTTTAGATTACTGACTAGCATTAAAAGAATTTTCTACCAACTAAATGTCAGTAGATTGCTGATCATTCCAAAAAGTTCATAAATCTGATAATTGAATAACTGCATCTGCCATTATGTTCTTATTTCAAATTGATGACAAAGATTCCTTGCAATTATAACATTGAATGTTTGTATAAACTCAATATTGTTGAAAGACTTCACAGACTTTGTTTAATGCTCAGGAAACAGCTCACGATGTGCACATCATCACAGTACTAGGATGCAGTAAAGCAAGCCTAGATAAAAGTAACCATCGTGTCACAAGTCACATAGAAAGGGTATTGCAACTTCTGTTAGTCCCTTGCTTATTTTTTTAATGCTGTGTACCCTCTATCTTGTGTCATTACTTGTATTTCCTTTGTAGCCTTTAGCTATAAGGCAGAGCTTGTTGCTTTATGATTCATTTGCCCTATGGAGGGAGGTCTTCTTTGAAACTAGTTTCAGAATCTGTTATTTGAAAGCTAAACAAATTTAATTAAAATGCAATTTCAGCTATTAATTGTCCCAATACAGGTACTGAGGAAATATCTAAACATGTTGGGTTTTAATAAGAGCTGAGTTTTAAAAATTAGCTATGTGTAATTTTGAACATTTTAGAAAATGTTTAATATCTTTCAAGTTGGAGTTCAGGGTTAGCTAGCAAGAATCATGACCATGTCTTAAACTGTAAGTCTGCAAAATACTCCTCATTTTGATCTTAAGTCACCTGGTCACATCCTAGCTCCATGAGCAGCTAGGTCTTGCTCTAAAAACATCTTCATAGTGCTCTGCTTTGTGAGGTGCTATGAAAACACAGACTACTGCATCCTTTTGAGGTCCTAATTGGGATTGTCAGAATACTGGTATCAGAGTGTGCATGACAGAAGACATCTACCATACAGAACAGAAATGTATCAAAATTGATTCACTGGAAAAAAATTATGAAACAAATTGGCTTGTGGACAGATAAGATATGGCTGAAAAGTTTCTGAATTCATGAGTATCCTCACAAATAAATTGGTATTGAGAAATACTCATTACTCAAAATAATTACTAAATATGAGGTTTCTGTAGGTTCATGAAAGAAATGTAAAGAGAAATCTGCAGTTAATTCCACCACCCTGTACAGTTAAAGAGAATACACAACCAGGAGGACAGTAGATATGGATTTAAAAAGTTGTTTCATGTTGGAATACTTCCTACTAAGTAAACACTGGATAGCTTGTCTGTTTTGCTTGGTTTGGGGTCTAGCTTCTAGTTGACCAGGAGTTTGTTTTATAGATATAGACTTATTTTTGCTCTAAAATGGTTGGTGGTTTTAACAGTGTTGTCACACAGATGAGCACAGTATCCACAGAGAATCCATGGGTTCATAATTAGTCTGCCACAGCCAGCAGTAACAGTATTAATTCACTCCTCTGGCTTGCTGTTCTTTCTTTCCCTTGACAGTGCCTTCGGAGGGTTCTTCTTGGCCTTGTCTTGAGAATGAAGTCCCCCATCTGATGCCCCCAATACTAGTTTCAGACTATTCTTCTCTTTGTGGTTCCTTGTTTTCTGTAATAAGAGCACCAGGTTCCTGACTCATACCCATGCTGATTCTACCCAAACTCTTTATAATATTTTTTCAGTAAAAACTCGTTTCCAGTGAATCATTACAGCGTAATTGCATTAAACTTCACAGAGAACAAAACATGTTTTTTAGCATTAACCAGAAACTTGTCCTTCTTGAGGGTTTTTCATTGCAACCCACATTACTGAGCTCTCTATTTTCCTAAGGCTATGGCTGAGATGATGGCTGAAAATTACCATAACATATGGGCAAAGAAAAAGAAACTGGAACTTGAAGCAAAAGGTAACGTTAACTACAGGTATTTGCAGTATTTTAAGTTTTCTGTGAGTACCTTAGATGACACATTTCAGAAAACATTAAAAAGAAGAAAAAGGATCAGCAAATTTAAATTGACAAAAAACCCCGGCGAAGTATCTATTCTTGACTGTGAATTTTAGTGCCTGAAAGTTGTTATAGTACTGAGTGTAACTGCTTTTAAGTAGTTTACTAATTCAAATATATCAAGGGAAGGAAACTCAAAGGTTGCATATAAATCTAAGTCACATTAATCCATTTTCCTTCTAGCATTAATCTTTCAGACTATTACCCAATGGACTATGATTTCATTTGTATAGCTTCTTTTATTGCAGGCAGATCTAAAGGGTGTTTATTAATTACTGCACATATCAAGTGTTGAATTGACAAGTGGAAAAATCAAGAGCAGATGCTTGATTCCATATAAAAATTGCATGTGTTTTATGATTTCTGCTTGTCTAAATGAAATGGTTTTTTTTGTTGTGTAATTTACTGTTTTTCCTCTGTGTTAAAAGTATTTCTTTATTTGTGTTAAAGCTGATTTTCTTCTAGATAACACTACATTAGCACATGAAGAAAACAAGTTCTCAAGCACAAATGATTGAAGCTAGGGTTTTAACTTATCTGAAGGTGTCTAGTTGTAAATTGTATGCACCAAAGTTGGTCTAAATTTGTACAATTCCAGGAAAGGTATAGCAGTTAAAGTTTTATGAAAAAGAAAACTTCCATTTGAAAGTGCCTTTGATAAACACTTTAAATTTCTATGCCTTTAATTATATTTCCCCTTAATATAATTTCTATATTATTCCTTTTCTGTAAAATTTTCCTCATGATAACTGTCCTCAGGATGGGCCAAGTTTGGGAAGTCACAGGCTACAGAAAGATGAGCTATTTCAATATTTCAACTGCATTTCACAGTTTTGAAAGCAGAATTTTGCCTATGAGAAGCACTTCAGTGAGAATCCTGTATGGGATTTGTTGTGTTGAGCAGAATGGGAGGACTGGAGGTGGCTGTAGTGATTGAAGAGGCTTCTGATGGAGCATTTTTATATGTGAAAAGTAGATGAATTTGTCAGCTGAGCAAAACTTGGCCTTCAAAAATTCAGAGGGTTTTCCTTCAGTATATTTATTTTTTACCCGTGTTTAAAGAACAAAAGAATAATGTCGACTTATACGCATTTTGCCTGTCTTCAGCTGTCATGTGGTACAATTACATCATGTTGATGATCAGACAATAAAATCCAATCATCCCAATGTTAAAGACTTGTACTTCCTAAAATAAATCCAGACTAAACAAAAAAACCCAATCCACCATCAGAGTGGTAACCCATTAGGTTATCATTTTGCATGCAATTACATGGATTCAGGCAGAACTAACTGAAAATTTCAGAATATGTAGCTTAAAAAAGTCATCCACTGATAGGTCTCCAATATTTTCTCTAGGGAATTTGTTTCCTTAAAAAAAAAATCATTATTTTTAGATACTTCACTTAGTGTTTTTTTAGAGATAAATCTTATCATTACCCTTATAGTTTCCTGGGGTTTCAGAGCAATTGCCATACAAATTTCTTGTGTTATGCTATGTGATGGTCATTTTAGAAGTTGAACTCCTCAGAATTTTGATTTTTATGCAGATATTTATATTAACAATACCAGCATTATTTTCCTTCCAAATTAAATATCTACATGGAGTAGATATCTGTACATCAGATTTTAGTAAGCAATAAATGTCTAAGATTTCTATCTGAATATTTTTTAAGGTTTGTGTAAAGAAACAGAGAAGTATATTGTTATTTCAGACTAGAATTTACTGTAATGTGCTGTGTATTATTGTGAGCGTATACTTTTCATATTGGGACTTACCATGTCAACAGATAACTTTTTAATTTCTAATTCTCTTGATGCTCCATAGTAGGAGGAGGCAACCATCCCCTTCTTGTTCCTTATGATACACTCACAGCCAAAGAAAAAGCCAAGGACAGAGAAAAAGCACAAGATATTCTAAAATTTCTACAGATTAATGGATATGTTGTCTCCAGGTAATTCTCAGATCAGTATTAATGCCACAGAAGGTTTCTGATAGTACTCAGTGATCTTTTTTGTTTTGTTCTGTGTTTTGGTTGGTTGTGATGAGGTTTTTTCATTTCTATTACTGCTCATTTTTTGTGGTTTCTTCTATCAAACCAGAACTGGGAGTCAGGATGAGCTCTTTCATATAAAACATTGTAAGGAAGAAATGGGTAAAAGAGTTGGTAGCAGGGTTTTTGGAAGGCAGAGTTCTCCTGAATCTCTGTATGTCTTCTACTTTCCCTCTCAATATTCCAGCTTTTTCTTTCATGCAGGTGTCCATGCATCCAACTGTTAGCAAACATATTAGTTTTCTATAAGTGATGGAATTATTAAGTCTTAGTTACAGGTTCATGCAGATCTTCAAGCACATGTCCCTCTCTAAAGGAATTTCTAGGCAATTGGTTAGATAAAATAGTTTTATTTCTAAAGCATACAATTCATTTATTTCAATTGAGTTCATTTACAGTATTATTAAAATACTTTAAAAGTGAAAATGATGTTTTAAAATAATTTTTGTAGAATCCACAGTGTAACTGTAATAATAGTGAATAGTCTGCAGAATAACATGCATAATTCATTTTAATATTGTGCATTCACCTCCTAAATGTAGCATGAATAAAATTTTAATTAATTTGGAGTCTTTTTTGCTTAATCAGTATGACTTAGGTAATCAGAATCACTAGAAAAGGCACAACTGAGCCGTGTGCATGACTTGAACATTAGTAAGTGAATGAAACAGTCACTGAGATCAATTTAAGTAATCATTGGGAGTTAATTAGCCTTGCATATCTACCTAAAATCCTCCTAGTTCCATTATTTTCTATCATATGAATTCCAGCCTGTTTCTGGAGTCCCACAGGTAATCTAATAATTTGGGTAAAATTTTTCAGGTTAGCTGGAACAATTGAGTTTACTTCCTGTCAATGCAGTAGGATGAATAAAGAAAGATGTCAGACAGCAAAGGTTTCTTTCCTTATGATCAGCTGTATTCAGGAGTACTAATCCTTTTTATTCCTTTTAAACACAAGTGAAAAGTGGCTTTTGGGGTGTTTTTTGGGAATGGAAGGTAAAATAACCATTAACTTGGACATACCCATTGTCCAGTAACTAGTTCTTGCTACATCTGCATCCTCCCGTGCTGGTTAAATGCAGCCTTTTCCATGATGGTGAATTCAGTGTACTTGCTGCACCTTTGCCTACTGCCTTGTCTAAACAAACAAGGGCCCAATTAATGTTTTGATTTGGCCTGCTCACCACTGTTCTTCCCACCATATATGCCTTGTTCACATTTTCTTAGAGTCTTTATTTGATAGTGACCATTTGGGTCTCTGCTCCCCCATGCAAAATAGCTTTAGGGAAGACAGAAACATTTGCCCATTGCCAAGCATGTGGTATTCAGACCCACTTTAGCTGCTGGTTCAGGAGCCCTCACTCATCTTACTGGCACTGCTCCTTCACATTAGCTGGAATGTTTTTAGACCCCAGCATTCCCACCCCCCCATGGCAGGCAACTGGGACTTCCAGTTGCTGGAGTTGTAGACGCTGCTTAATGCCTCCTGTCTGACTCCAGTGGCTACTGCCAAATGCACTTACGCCAGTCCCCTGCTGAAGCTGCCACTCTGGGCTCGAGGTCTGTAGGGCCCAGAGGTGTTCCCCAAAGCTGTGGCATCTCCAGCTACTGATTCTTGAGACCTTCACCAGCCCATGTGTCACAGACCTGGGGGCACCTACACTGCAAACCTGACTCCAGCTGCTGGCTCAGTATCCAGCTCATGCAGGTCTTGCCAGTAGCTGCCACCTACTCCTGACAGCACATGGAATAGGGAGTGACATTGCACAAAGATGCAGGTATGAAAGCATTTAATAAGGACACGGGACAAACTCTAGTGATGAGGTGCAGGGCTCAGTCAGTCAATTGATTTGACAGGTCACAGCTGTTGAAATCTGTTTTCATCTCTTCTGCACTTTTTGTTGATTCTTCCCCCCGTACAGTCTGTTATTGCTTTGTGTACTGGGCTGCCTCAAATAATCCAAATTCTCATATCCCTTCCTCTTGGGAGTTCCAAAGTTCAGGTGGCCCTCTCCAAAGTTGTGTCTGAAGTTTTTTAATGGTCTCATAGTTAGTAATCTTGAGACTTTTGCTCTCCAGCATTGTCTCCTTTTTCTTTTGTCTACCAGATTTGTGTCTCTAGGTATATGCTTTAATTTAAACATAAATATGCAATACATAGGCAGTTCTATTCCATATATAAGCAGTAGGTATACTTTTAAACTTGCAACCTAGCTAAGTACCAATATAATTGGTGCATGAGTCAGGGGGAGATGAGGTGTGACTGATTCCCTTGCTGTTTAAAAATGACTTTTTCATGTGCCATCAATTAAGTCCTGATCCTGCATAAACAAGGCTTATGCCAATGCCAGCTTGTCGCTAGGGACATCATCCCATGACATGGAGTCATTATTGTGGAAAGAAAATGTGTTTTTTATATCAGACTAGTAACTGAGATGGATGGAACATGCTGGAAAAGTGATTTCATCACTTTGTTTTAGTTTTCCTCTGATTTTTCACAAATGCTACCTAACTATTCAAAACTTTTCCATTGCCACCAGACTTTTCAGGAAAAGTCATAGTGACAGATATTAGATTTACCTCTAGTTTGATTTTTTAAATCTAAGTATTTTTTCAGCTTCCAAACTTCCTCACCCAAGAATCAATCCTTGTAGGGAAATGTAATTTTCCAAGTAATTACAAGTAATGGAAATTATCATTATACTGGATTATTTTGATTGACAAGTGTAATTTTTTTTCTAACCTTATGGTTGGGAAATCTAGTTGTGTCTTAACAAATTGCTCAAAACCTAAGTAAGTGTGAGAGTGTTGTTCACATCAAACACAAAAATATATTAATAAGCACATGATCATTACCAGAGGAAACGGTGTCAGACTACATGGAGAGGTAAGATGGCTTTGAGTCCTTCTGCATGTGTAAAAATTTACTCACTTTTTTTTTTACAGAGGACTTAAGGACCTGGAATTGGACACACCTTCGATTGAGAAACGCTTTGCCTACAGTTTCCTTCAGCAGCTTATAAGATATGTGGATGAAGCCCATCAGTACATTTTGGAGTTTGGTATAGTACCCCTTGCACATTTTTGAAACAATTATTAGCTAAGATGTCTGATGTTATTAAAAACAACCAGAAAATTTTTTTAAAGATAGTACATTTCTGGACTAACTTTCCCTTTCATTTCCTGTAGTTAATGAAGATAATGAATTTTGGAGTTATGAGGCTGCCATTCATTCCAATTTCACACATTCATTCATCAGATTAAAATTTTTCAGCTAAAATTTATGACTTTCATTCTTTAAAAAAGGAAGCTAGCTGCCCCCTTGCATTTATGCACAAAATTATAATCTCTCACATGTGCACAATAGTTGTTACTATTCACATGTACTCCCTTTTTCGGAGAGCAAGTTAAACCAATCATTTGTACCATTCTGAAATTTTCTCTCAAAAAGGGAGTAGAGAAACCTCTTCAACAAACCCCTGCAGTGGGAATTTTCTTTCTCAAATACCCAGCACATGTTTTGTCAACAGCACTATGGAGGATTTAACTTTCTTTGCT
>PYHW01009739.1:1534997-1557081 GCA_013186435.1 Turdus rufiventris | reverse complement strand
CACCGGACTATAAGGCGCACTTCCGGGTTTGGGGAAAAATTTTAGTCAAAAGGGTGCGCCTTATAGTCGTGAAATTACTGTACTCCCTTTTTCGGAGAGCAAGTTAAACCAATCATTTGTACCATTCTGAAATTTTCTCTCAAAAAGGGAGTAGAGAAACCTCTTTAACAAACCCCTGCAGTGGGAATTTTCTTTCTCAAATACCCAGCACATGTTTTGTCAACAGCACTATGGAGGATTTAACTTTCTTTGCTTTTGGTGAAGATAAAAAAATGCAAAAGTTTGGTGACCTAAGCCAGCTTCTTACATGAGAAGTAAAAACAAAAAAAACCTGGCCAGATGCTGCTTCTGTTGTGACCATGGGAGATGCAATGACACATAACATATACTGTGCCTCATAGTCATATATCCTGTAAATGACAGCAACAGGAACGTCAGGGAGATGGAATAAATCAGTGCACATCTGAAAACCAATCTACTTTTAATGTGGAGATTTGTCAAATTTATGAGTTATTATTATCTGCCATGGTTACTTACAGTAGCAAAAGTCTGGGCTTGATAACTCACCACTTGATTCTGCTGTTAATGCTTGATTACCATGGCTTCATCATTCTTAATTACATAAATTTCAAATAACTGCAAGAATGGTAATGATTAAATACTGAAACACTAGAAACATTAGTGGAACAAATATCATTTGAGACTCTAAATAGATTAATGGAAAGAAGACATTAAATAAATGATAATAGTTTTGGAGCTGTAAGAGATGTTATTGTGAAAGAGATTTTGGTTTTTATAGTAAGGGAAGAGTGAAGCAATTTAAATTTTAGTTGGTTAGCTCTAGCCATTAATTTTGTTCTTTAGTACGAAGTTCACAAATGAGGAATGAAAATTTATTCATTACATTTTTCCTGGGAACAACTGGAGAAAGGTGTTTAAGTAGAATCTGAGTCCAGGTTTCCAAATTTTCACCTGTAACAGGAATAGATAAACATAGCACCAGATTTTTATCTCACAAAAACATCTATATCTCTTTGGACTATGAGATGCCTACACTTTTATGAAGATTTGGACAGTTATTATTTATACATTTATTTGCTGTTACTTTTCTCCTAACAAGGTTGTCATAAAATGCCACTTTAACTAGTACCTATACTGTTTGAGGTACCTTAAATCTACATCTAAAGATGGCCAGTATTATTTTTTATACTGTACACTTCCTAAGAAAAATGCAGATTAGACTGTAATTAGGATATATGACAGGGAACTTACTTTTCTTCTCTCTGCAGATGGTGGCAGCAGAGGCAAAGGAGAGCAATTCCCATATGAACAAGAAATCAAGTTTTTTGCCAAAGTATAGTATATTTTTGCTTCTTCTTTGTCAACATAGTGATTAACAGAAGTGAGAACATATTTTTGGTGACTGTCATTGTGTTTTTCTGTGTTAAATTAATTCTTTGAATAATTAAAAACAGCAATAGTAGAAATAACTCGAAAACAATGTGGGATGAAGTGTAGATGTGGGAAGATTACAGGACTATATTTTTTTACTCTCATTATTTCCTGCTCCATGATACTCATGGATACTCAGGTACTCATATGTTATTCAAAAGCTCCCTACATTTTCTGTTTACTGGCTTTGTGTAAATTTGAAGATTTTTCTCTTTTAAAGTCTTCAGGAGGGTTAATGTGAGCAGTAGTTACTGGAATTAACATGACTGTGTATCTGTCTGTGTCATGGTAGCTATTTCTCTTGTTTTAAAACCATGCTGTTTTCACACCATGGCTGAGGTTGGAAGGGCCCTTTGCTTAGCAGTGTCAGAGAGCCATGTCCAGACATCTTTGAAGTATCTCCAAGAGCAGAGACTCCACAATCTCTGTGGGCAACCTGTGCCAGTGCTCAGTCACTCTGATAGTGAAAATGTATTTCCTGATGGTCTGAGAGAACCTACCATATTTCAGTTTGTGCTCACTGAGGTCCTGTTGCAGTTGAAAAGAGCTTGGATCCATCTTCTTTACCCCCTCCCTTCAGATATTGACACACATTGATGAGATCCTCCCTGAGCCTTCTCTTCCTCAGGTTAGGGTCCCAGCTTTCTCAATCTTTTATAATTTGAAAGATCCTCTAGTTCCTTAATCATCTTTGTGACCCTTCACTGGACTCTCTCCACTATGTCAGTGTTTCTCTTGTACTGGGGAGCCCAGAACCAGTTATAGCACTTCAGGTGTGGTCTCACCAGAGCTGAGTACAGAGGAAGACCCCCCTCCCTGGACCTGATGACAAGCACTCTGTCTACTTCATTCCAGGACGCTGATGACTACCTTTGCTTTGTATTTTTGGCTTATAGTCTGTTTGCTGTCCTCTGAGGGTTCCCTGGTCCTTCTTTGAAAAATTGCTTTTCAGCTGATTAGCCCTCAGTGTGTGCTGGTAACTGGAATTATTCCTCCCCAAGTGCAGGACTTTGCACTTCCCCTTCCTCCTGAAAGTCATGAAATTCCTCTCAGCACAGTCCTTTTTCTGTCACAGTTTTACACATTATAAACCAAGAAAATCTGCTGCTGCCTTTCACACAGAAAGGCTTATATGATATTTGCATATTCAAAATGCCTTTTGAATTCATTAGTGAATAAGAAAAGGCAACTCTTTGCAGCATTTTCTAACTCTGGTATCCTTTGCAGTAAGTTGTTATTTCAGTGACTTAGAGTACTTGCATTTGCCAAGCTGATTGACTCAGAAACTATCATTCCACTCTCTTGTGAACCATGATCCAAAAAGGAAGCAACTTCATATTTTCTTTTTGGCCATTTCTTTTGGATCTCCTCCTGGCTGACACCTGTAGTGGGGCACTGAGTAATAATCACTGCAGGAAGCAAACAGGAAAACTTCTGTGGCACAAGCCCTTAGTAAGTGCAGTTGTTTTGGAAGTTTTATTTGAAAAATCTAGAACTAAGTGCTGTTAGCATGCTCACAGTTGTAGGTGAATTTTTTTAAAATCTACATTAAAATGAAAAGCAATACTTGTATTTGGTTATATGGTATAGGAAAAATCTTAAAATGTGAGGAAAGTTATATTATACTTTCTGCTTTGTACTCCTCCTAAAAATAAAAACACAGATAAGTCCCAGTGATGATGTAATTTTTTTTCTGCTGCCTTTCTTGATGACATATTAAGTGCCTTGAATATTGAATACATTCAGAGGAATAGCTATTAAAGAAAAAAATCCAACCAGATAGAAGCTTGAAGACCAAAAACCTGTTTAAAATTTCCTGTCTTTATTTGTGACTTACAAAGAATAATACAAAACATAGTAAAGAAGGTCCTGAGATAACCAATCTTTCTGATATAATTTCAGGTTGTGCTCCCTTTGATTGATCAGTATTTTAAAAATCATCGCCTGTATTTCTTATCTTCAGCAAGTAGGCCTCTCAGCAGTGGAGGCCATGCCTCTAATAAAGAGAAAGAAATGGTGACAAGGTAAAGCTTAAATTAATATTAATGTCTATGCATATGTGTGTTGGTCTTTAAAGAGCAGCAGTTGATTGTGGGAAAGTGAGAAGTGGGAGGCACAGAGATATTTTTATGTTCAAACAAATTAAACATTTTTCACTTTCTTTTCCCATTAGGAAAATTCATTGTATAAAAACAGAGGGGAGTACAGAGTTATTATTATATGCTGTTTAAAAGGTGATGATTTTAGCATGCAGGGAACTTCAATTTACTCTTATATCCAACAGCAAAACACTTGCACAATCTGTGGCACAGGCTATACAATTATGTATCAGTTTTCACTGTTAGAAATAGGTATATACTGAAATAATTATTCCTGCAAAATTTCATATTAGATTTATAAGTCAAACTGATCTGTAGCTGAGTTTCAATAAATGTCATTGTTACTGTCCCTCATAACAAATAAAAATAAGGGAGTTGCATTTTTTTCTGCTTTTTAGTTTAATACATAATAATGAGTAGTACTATCACAGAAATACTTGATTCTTTCCCAGAACTTACTCTTTTTTTTTTTTTAAGACCATCTCTCTAAGATGTTTTTATTTCAGTTCGGATTGAGCTGAAACTCACATTTCCCATTTAGTAAGGTGGCTTACAAGCTTCACTCAGGGCCTCTTGAGTACCTGTGATGTGGGCATGTGTGATGGTTGCCTTCTTGGCTGTCCTTGGGCATGAGCCATACAATATTGTATTGCTGTATTTTGAGGCTGACAGCCAGTTGGTGGTCATACAGACATGCAGGGCTTCCAAGATTGTGTAAATACTGAGTGAAGTTTCTAGCACAATATTAAGCTCAAGAAGTAATGGCTGTCATAACTTTGTGTCATCTCATGGACTAATCTGATCTGGCAGCTTATCTGAATGCTGTTCTTCAAGGGATTTAAAAGCTGTCATCAAAATGCATGCACATAAATAATTTTCCAGCCTTATGAGCTGCTAATTTTCTGTCTGTAGTGTCCTGGATAACAGTATTTTTACAGTTGTTAGGTCATGCCAATGAACTCCTTACTTCTGGAATATGTCAGATATATCAGCATACCTGCTGCACAGAGATTCAGGATTTATGCACATATGCTCCATAGCTGTGTGAGATTCCTGAACATACAGTCCTGCAAAAGATCAGAGCTGCTGCCATACTTGATTGGGTTATGTGCTATCCAGATGTGTCAGCTAAGGAGAAGAAAATAGGTACAGGGAAATCTTGGATGAGTAATAGCTAATCCTATTAAGTGTAGCTCCTACACAGAATTTGTTTCAATCTAAGGGCGGTTCCTGGCTGCTTTCCTTCTCCAGTGAAAATAGACTTGCATTCATTAAGCTATGGACGAGTACAATTTTGGATATTGATAATGGAGTGAATGTCTTAGCATATTCAACAACCATTCCATATTCAAAAAATACTTTGCTGACAAATATGGGTCAGGCTTCTTCCTGAAATGTAGTGGTATTATATTCTGTTGTATTTGTTACCAGCCTCTTCATGATTGGGTTTTTCAAATTTCTCATCCAGTTGACCATGTTACAAGTTCTTGAACTACTGTAGTTGCATGAAATGGGTTCTGAACATCAATCTAGTTATTGGAAATTTGCAGTTATTTATTTATTTATTTGACCTCAACTAAAGACATTGTGGATAATAGTGTCAGTCTCACTTTGTCAAAGCATGGCATCTAGGCATCTACTGAAAGGTACAATCATCTGGGTAACATTTGTATGTCAGAACATAGGATAGAGTAGTGAACTATTTATGTCTTTTCCGGAATGGAAAAAAAAAAATCTATAAGATGCTAACATGCTTCTCTATAGCTTTTCCTGTTGGACTAAGTGACCCAAGATCCACATAAAAGAATATATAGTAAATGTCCACCTCATGGGATAATAAGTAAAGAGAGATCCCCAAACACAAACCAAGCAGACTCATTTCTGAAGCAGAGCAGTTGCTATTGCTAGAGTGGATCACTGTGCATTGGCTAATTAGCTGGATTCAATACCACATTAACCTGGCTGTTGTGATTCTGGGCATAAATGTTTCCATTTGACACTGTGCTCTTGTCTGTCAATGGAAAAACATGTTCAGATCTCATCCATAGGCTGTGCAGACATGCTTATTGTATCTTTTGCTTTTAAATCAGAGGCTAATAAATATCCAGTGTTCCTATTAATTAAGTAGCTTAATAAAATGGCATGATATTGTTCATGTCATTTATAGCAGATGAAGGGGTTTGCAGCATAGAATAATAACACCAAAATGAATGTTCATGGTGAAAATTCTCACACCAAGTCAGATAATGAAAATTGATTAAATTCCTCCTTAATCTGGAGCCCAGGTCAATTTGGATAGGGCAGTTTGCTCCTGCTTCTCTGAATTAACACAAAATTTCACTCTTTTTTTTTCTCAATGGAGTGCTATTCATCAGCACAGGAAATAGTTCAAACTTGTGAAACAAAATCATTGATCATATTGTTTTAAACCATGTAAGAGGTAATATTTAAAAAAAAAATATTTGGAAAGAAATTCCTCCAATGTTCAAGTTTACAAGATTGTAATTGAACTAGTTAAATATTTGCCATCACACAACTCAATTAATCTGATTCCCTTGCCTTATGTTTTAAATTATTAGTGTTATCCTTTGTAGCACAATGACCACATTTTAATTTTTAAAACTTTGATGGTTATTTCCTTGTGGGTTATTGTATACAACGCTTTTATATTAATTAGCTTTGCTTTTAATTTTTTGTTTGTTTTTTTGATTATAATATGTGCTTATTTAACCATGTTTGTTAAGGATATGCACTTGAAAATTCTTTCTTTAGTATTCTGTCCCACATTCTGCTCAGACAATTGATTCTTTCTGCGTGACATCATGTTGCTTTTCCTGCTCATATATCAGCTGTTATTTTTTCTTTCTTTTCCCCCCCTCCCTCCCTTATTTTTTTCCTCTTCCCTTCTCTTCTATTTTTCTTTTGTCTTCAGCCTGTTCTGCAAACTTGGAGTTCTTGTCAGGCATAGGATTTCACTGTTTGGTAAGGAGACCCTTGACAAATACTAGCATGGCCATCACTTGGTTTTCTTTGCAATTTTTGCATTGTGTTAAGTGCTGCTTTGTTGCATGCTGCATGGCTGAAATGCATGGTCTACACAGACCACCAATTATTTAGACTGGTAGATCAAAGACTTTTTTAGGTGGAATAAAAAGCTTTTGTAGTTTTCAGTTTTGGGGGGATTGGGGTTGTTTTGTTTTCTGTTTCTTAACTAATATTTGAGTTTCATTATCAAAGAATTTGATGAGTAAAAAAGTTACTGATCTGTAATGTTATTCTAAATAATTTGGGAAAAACATTTGACAATCAGAACTGCACATGGTATTGGAACGTCATTAAGGAAAATTGGAAGTGGGCTGAAATGCTTAGTTATGTTCTATGGAATTCTTGAATATTCCCAGATGTGCTTGACTCCACATACGCATGTGTACTCTTTTTCTAGCACTATGTGACCTTGGCAGGAGCTCGCTGTTTGTCTTATGCCATGTACAAATCACTGAATTCAAGTCGATTTGAAGTCCGTATCAAGTGTGTACATGTGTGGCACAGTCATTTTCTTTGCAATTTTTTCTTATGTCATGGTGCTAGGAGAGTTGGAATTGTGCATCCTGTGCATACATGGCTTCTGTGATGGATGCAGTGCAAACCGCAGTATCCATGAACATACCTAATTGAGTAATTACCTGGTGAATTAGAATTTGATTATGATAACATGCATCTAACTAAATTCCTGCATATTTCATTCAATTTGGAAGGAAGGAGCTCACTTGATGCAGCAGTGTGGTGTTTAAAAATTTTACAGACCATTATGAAAAACATTAAACTAAGAAGAAAGATTGGAAGGCTTTGTAGCATAATTGATTTTAAATGTTTTGGGAGGAGCTGAGTGGATTTGCCTATAATGCCAAAAGATCATTGGAGGAATGGAGTTATTTCTGCAGCTGTGTGGCATTGTTGAAGCTTTTTCTGGAGGGTGGACTATGTCACAAACCTACACATAGGCTCTGATTTATACCCTAGGTTGTTTATTCACAGAATGAACTAGCTCAGGTATACTATTAAAATTTGTGAAAATTTGTGAAATTTTTTTTTTTTTTTTTTTTTGTAATTTGTGCATTTGGTTTTCAAAGTTTTTTTCTAAAATGAGTCATGGTTGAAATTAAAAAACCAAGTCAAAGTAACTATCTTCAGCGGTAAAGAAAAGATCTTTTTTATTCCACATTTCAGCCTGTTCCTGTTGTTTGGCTGGGTTCAAGTGCTAGGAGATAAATCAGATAGGATCAGCTGATTATTTGTGATGGCTACAGTTTGTTTTTAACTCTTTTCCTAGACTGCAGTAACAAACAGAGTAGAAAATCTTTATGCCAACACAATTGTTTTGGCATGAATTGTGACAAGGTCATTGTGAGACTACGGCGCATGATTGGGTTGTTTACTGTGGGCTTAATAACTGAAGTCAAAGTCTCCTTATAGTTTGCCTTCCCTTGCAAGTGAATTGCATCATGTGAGAAAATCTGATTAAGAGAGTTGCACTTCTTCCTGCAAAGTCAAAGACTGCATAGAAGAGGAGAAAATGCTCATAACTGAGCACAGCTGGGGCCTAGAGAGTTATTTGTGCATTTTGAAACCATCTTGTGTAGGCAAGCCTTGCTCAATAATAACTTTTATTGATAGTGTGGAGTTTGCTGTAACAAATATCAAAATTCTATATAGTTCTGCTTTATAGGTATTTTATATTACTGTGAATTTAAATGGTACTTCTGAATATACAGTTACGTTTATGAAAATCATTAGTGAAAGTCATGTAGCTTAAGATGTATATAGGAGCTTGTTAAAATGGGAAATTAAGCATGCATGTCTTACAGATTAATTTGAATAGTCACATTTGATATCTGAGACTCTCATTGAGATTATGGAGTTATCATTTAGCATGGAATCCTTATTACTTTACAATGTGAAAGTAGATTTTGACTATAATAATTTACTGTTTG
This sequence comes from Turdus rufiventris, assembly GCA_013186435.1. Taxonomy (NCBI): domain Eukaryota; kingdom Metazoa; phylum Chordata; class Aves; order Passeriformes; family Turdidae; genus Turdus; species Turdus rufiventris. The sequence goes on along the minus strand of PYHW01009739.1, from coordinate 1,548,539 downwards.
AGAGCTGTGGCTGTACATTGGGAAGACTGTATTGATTTATTTTCATTGGTATTACTGGGCAGAAGTGGAAAGATTTCAGTGGGTAATTTTTGTGAATTGAACATGTTAATTTATATTTTTTAAAATTTAAAAAACAAATTTGTATAAGTAGCTTGATTCAGTTTTTAAATTGCTTAAATTTCTAGTAAGCCATTATATTCTGAAGTATGTTGCTGAGAATTTGTGGCTGCCCTATCCCTGGAAGTGTTCAGGCTGGTTTGGATGGGGCTTTGAGCAAGCCTTGTCTAGTGGAAGGTGTCCCTGCCCACAGTAGGGGTTTGGACCTGCTTTAAGATCCCTTCCAACCCAAACCATTCCATGATTCTGTGATGGTCTAATCCACAGCCTGGTGTACTTTGAGGACTTCCCTCCATGCCTGCTGTCATTAGCACAGTCCTGCGCTCTTCACATCAGCACGGGCATTCTCATCAACAGGAATAGATTATAGGAATAATAATAGGGAAAAAAAGTTTGATCTAACAAAAAACCTTAATCTTTTGGGGTGGTGATTTTGGTAGGATGTTTTTAGGTGGTCTCAGCTTACTTATCTGCTTGCTGTGCCATTGCATGATCACACATGTCAGTGAAAAAAAGGTGAAGTTGCCTGGCTGAGCCAACCATGGAAGCTGTGGTTCAGGCTTGTTTAATCTGCTGTGGAAAACACCACAGGAGTATTTCCTAATTTTGGTAGCAGAGAACCACTTTCTCAGTGCTGCTACCTTCCTTGCAATTTATCTTTTAAAATCTCTAGTTCAGTGAAACAATTGTTGATTTTACTTGAATATTTGCTTGTGTTTTTAAGAAATAACCACCAGTGGGGAAATATAGTATGCTGTATTATTGTATGCAGATAGAAGTATTTTCAGAAATATTTCTTAAACATTCAGTTTGTTTCTACTTTTTTTAAATCAAGAAAATCTAAAGAGAAGCAATAAAAGGCAGGGTTTTTTTGCATAATTTATTTTTAAAAATTAAATCTAAAAATAGACTGTAGTTCTAATTTGTGTACTGTACATCTGTTCTGGACTTAAAAAGTGATCTCAGAGGAAAGAGTATTTTGGGGTGTACATGTGTATAGAAGGCTTGTTGTGTGTAAGTCCTCTTTTTACTTACATAAATGGGAAAAAATAATTACAGAATATGTGTATTATGTCAGGGACTGTTATTTGTGTGAATCCAATTAAGACTGCAGACTATGGGGGAACTAACTTTTTTGATGACTTTTTTTATAAGTGTTCTCTTCCATCTTTAGCAACTTTGAAAAGTTAATAGCTTTTATGTTACTGAGAGGGGGAAGATAATCAATAGATAAACTTTAATTAATTAAAGCAAACTTAGAGAAATCAAATGAAAATCAGACAATGCACTGCAGCTCTAATTAACCCCACATTTGAGTGCCATCTTGACTGTCTCAGCTGTTTTATGAGAGATGCTTTCCTGCCTCTAGTTACTGCATTTCTGTAAACAAGGCTAAGACAAAAAACTGCATGTTTTTTAACTTGAAATGATGCAGAAGTTCAGTTGCTCTTCTGCTATGTCATTTTATTCTTTCATGAAATCCAGAGCTACAGTTAGCAGCGTGTCAATAAGCTATATGCTATGCTCAGCTTAATTGGTGGATAATTTTCCTCCCTCTTTAGGAAATGATGCAACATCAATAGTCAACTGTCTTCACATACTGGGACAGACCTTGGATGCGAGGTAATTCTGATTATATTTTCTAAAGCACAATGAAAATCACTGAAGAAAGTAATGTACAGTTACATTTGGGCTACCTGTGTAAGGCTACAGAATTTCAACACTCAAGAAGTTACAGTGCTGAAAAAAATTCCTGTTGCAAAACAGGTCAGGATTTGACAATACACTATTTATAGGTTACACTTTAAACTTCTTTATGGATCAGTGGTGTCCAGAAACTTCTGGCTGTTTACATGGTTTTAATCATGTAGCTTCCTCAAAACCACAGTGAAGTTAGAAATACTTCATTATTTTCTTTACACTGCTTAATAAAAAAATTCAGGAGGTAAATGCACAGTAAGTCTGTCTCATAGAACATAATTTTTTTCAGAATTAATTCAGGTTCTAATTTTAAAAAATCCCAAACCCTTTGCCTAGAATTCAGTGTTACTTGTATGTTAAATTGAACTGCTTGAGCTATTATTGTGAGGTTTATGGACAACCTTGATATGTTGAGGGTAAAGTGTCGCTTTTCACTTACTGTAAAGTCAACCATCTCTGCTGATAGCTGAATTTTAGATCTTTGCAGTTTTAAACAAAATATAGTAGCTTAATCTGCCTTCATGGAAATTTTAAGGTAACTTGTTTCACTTTGCATTAAGTCTCAAAACAATTGGCTGCATTATCTGCAGATAGTTCTTTTTCTCAATATCTTTGCAGCTGCTTTTATGGACAAGTTTTATATTGCATTTGCTAGGGGGTAGAGTCATGAATATGGTCATTAATATGGCTCAGCTCTTGCATGGTACACCTTCAGTTTGCAATATCTTGGGGTTTTTTTTGTCTTAAATTGTTCATGGTCCATACACAGATGGAATACAGATACAAATGAAGGTCAGTAATTCAGCTTTTGCTAGCGATATGAATCCAGGTGGATATTAAGGAATTAATGGAGGTAACATGGAAGTTTAAAGATATTGCTCTTGAAACGGTATATATTCACTCTTTAAAATAAGCAATCAGACTAAAAGAACTGGGCTGATACTCATTTTACAAAAGAACATCACCTCAATTTATTTCAGGCATGCCTAAATGGATACTTTCCCTGAATCTTTATACTTGAGCTAGTTAAATCCTATAAGGTAAAAATTATGCTGGATTTTATCTTTGTCCTTGATTATAGTGCTATAGTTACATAATAAATGCATTTATTGATTGATTGGTTGATTTGATTTTAACAGATGTGTTTGTTTTTACTCATTCCTTTCTTGTGCCATTGTTCTGGAGACAGAATTGTGACTGTTATAATTAGGAAGATTTTCTGAGTTCCAGCTTGAGACAGTTCTTCTCTTTCTACAGTCAGAAATAACAGATTTTATAATTATTATTTTTGTTATGTACTTTTTGGGTTTTTTTCTCTTTGAAGGCAAATTAATCACTTTATAAATTATGAAGGACTATTTGCTTGGCAGAAAGACAGATAAAGTGTCCTTGTGTTCTGCAGGATACCTATGAAACTTGTTTTCAGTCAGTTATTCTGCTGTGAGGAGATTTTACAATGTTAAAAAATGAAAGATTTTTCATCAGATCTCTGTTACCTATTTCATATAATCCATGACTAAGTTTTATTCTGTGCTTTTCTAACAGAATATTCTTCATTCTTTTTGCATGCTATAAACAGGACTGTGATGAAAACTGGTCTGGAATCTGTTAGGATGGCATTGAGAGCATTTTTGGACAATGCTGCTGAGGATCTGGAGAAAACAATGGAAAATCTTAAGCAAGGCCAGTTCACACACAGCAGAAACCAGCCAAAAGGAGTTACACAGATCATTAATTACACCACAGTTGCTCTCCTGCCAGTGCTATCTTCATTATTCGAGCATATTGGACAGCATCAGTTTGGGGAAGATTTGATATGTATGTATCATATTATCATATATGTATGTAGAAGGTCCATGCTGTTATAATGCCGTTATAGTGCCATGTAGTAAACATTACTAGACCCACAATTCTATTAAAGAAGGACAAATCCTCTGTCATTTTGACAACATTTTTATTGATTTAATTGAACATTTGCAGCAATCAACCAAAAACAGTCTGCTGGTTTTAGTGGACTCTAGATAAATATTGAAGCAGATGTATCCATGATTAAAAAATCAGAAGGATCAGTTTTGTTTATAACTTTACCACAGATCTACTGTGACTTACTTCATGTGTGAGAATTCACTTTGTGTAAGTTACTTTGTCTTTTCTTCGTCTGTAAATAAGGTTATACTACAAAGAATGATGTTACACTATCGTACATGCACCTCAGTTTCAGTTAAGGGGGAATCTTAAATTCTGAAAATTCAAGGGAAAAGAGAAAAGTGGAAGGAGCTCCTGAGAAATTCGAACACCAGAGAACGGAATGTAAAGGAGAGCCTGTATACTGGATTTCTGTGAAGGTTCTGGTTGTGGTGGATTTATTTTCCTAAACCCAAAACTTTGCAGCCAAAATTTTGCAGAGTTTGAAGTCTGCACACAAAACTTTAATTTTATATATTTTAGGAACTTACGGATATATCACTGTCCAGATGACACTAAAGGGGGAATTCCTGTTCTGCATAGCGAACTCAGTTACTCAGTTAAGAAAATCCATGAGAAGGACCTGGAGGAAAAGAATGCTGAGTTACATTTTTTCCCTTTAGAATCTGCAAAAAGTAATATTTGGAGTAGACTTAAAAGAACTCTTCCAAAATTTGGAGTTGTATTGATGGATTTGAAAGTCATGAGATGTAAACATTCACATGATTTTGTAAAATTCCAGAGACTTTGATGGTATCCAGAAAAAGTAATTTGTTCATCATAAACCATTTTTTCAGGCATCAACATGTTCAAGCCTTGTAAATTTCTGGTCTCTGGTATCCCACGTTTTGGAACTTAATATTTAGCTTTGAATCCTTTATCACTTAAGTTGGCGTTCTTAATCAGCTATTCTATATACATCACACTGCTGTAAAACACTGAATTTAGAATTTATGACCTGAGAAAGAATAGTTATTTAAAATTGGGTCTATTTATTTTGCCTAGAGCATAGTGGAAAGACCAATTTTTCTTACACACAACTTCTCTTAACATTTTGTTAAGAGTAAGATTTATCTTACTTGTGCAAGCATCTTGGCCTGGTCCTTGTACCTGGGAGTACTAGTTATGAAGTATACTCTGTGGGTGGATCATTACAAAGATGGGTCAGTCTACCTCAGGTACTCTTACAATGTAAAGACACTTAACTCCAAGATGATCTGATCTAAAATCGCAGTACAATAAAGGGCTGGGAGATGTAGCTTTGGTACAATATCTTGTAGGCTCTCCCAGCCTGTGAAAATCTTACCCTGTTTTACTCGCAGTATTTAATTCATTGCCTGTTGGGGGATGATATTAGCACTGTAGAAGAAACTACAAAAGATATCTATGGCAAGAATGGAAGTGTTGTCCTTCTTCATGGTACTTACACTGCTGTTACACTGCTGCTGCAGAGTGCATTACAAAAGCATCTCTTGAAATAGATTTTTAAGATTATTCTCACAGTTTTATGACTGAATTATTTTGTAATTTTAAAACATCCTTTGGTGAAGTATTCATATGGCATAAAGAATTATTAATTTTTTTTAATCCTTTTTAAGTTTAAAGTGTAAATTTATATGCTATTAGCTGGTATCAATGCCTAAATTAAAAAATATATAAACCATTATTAAAATACTTAAATATCTATTTAACAAGATTGCCTTTATTTTGCACAGTAGTGTTCTATTTGTAAAGGTGCCATGTGTAAAGAGTTGGTGTGCCATTAATTTAATAAAATTAGTGCACTAGTGAAATAGGTCTACTGTTTTAGCTATATCAGCATGATATTTAAGTAAATTGAAGTTTTGAGTAAAAAGTATAGCCCACAGATGTCCAAAGAATTTTTGTATTTAGTGGGCAATTTCTGTGGTTTGCCTTTTTTGGCTTAATAATTATAATTCCGTTATTGTGTAAAGAAATATATTTCAATTATTTGGGAATACATTGCAAAGAAAAATCTCTTTGTAAATATAGTTTTCTTGTCTCTTTAGTGGAAGATGTTCAGGTCTCTTGTTACAGAATATTGGCCAGTTTATATGCTCTGGGAACCAGCAAGAGTATCTATGTAGAGAGGTAAGAAGGAAAATGGTTCTTCCGTTTTTAATACTTGCATTTATATTTAGCATCATGAATTTACAGTTCAGAAATTTATATAGAAGAGTATTATTGGAAAGATTTCTTGAGAGCAAAAACAGCTCTTAAGTGGAATGCAGATGCATTTACTATAATATGCTTGAAATATCGATTATATGTTTGTCAAATTATTTTTCTTAATTAAAAATTGCAAGTAAAATTATCTGACTTTATAATAAACAACATTTGATTTGAGGGTTAACTGAGGTGTTGTAAAATTATGTCATTCAGCTCAGCAATTGTTATATTCTTCCTTCTCTAATGTTTAATTGTGATGTGTATTTCATTTTCATTACCCTAAATTTAATTGACTTTGTCACTTGTACCACACTGTTTCTTTTCTGGCTCAGTTACCCAGGTAAATGAGGGATTGCAGTTGCCGTTTTATACATTTCTGTATCTGCTAACCTCCCCTCCAAGTTATATTTGGTCTATGTAAGCCATGTTTGGTCAAAAAATAGAGATACCTAGAAAAATTCAGTTCTTAAAAGACTAACACTGTTCTGCAGGAAGGCTAAACAGAATTAATACATTTCAGATATTGGCAGCAGTAATACAGGAAGTTCACTGTCTAGGAAATGGCACTCACCAGCAGATCAACCTCTGCATAATTCCAGAGCAGCCCCATGACATACCCTTGCTTGCTTGGTGGCAGCATCATTGGCAACAATAAGGAAAATCATTTGGAGCAACATTTAAGTAAAAAACCACCCAAATCTATGGAAAATCAGGTCTCGTTGATTTCATTAAGGACGTAAAATTAATTCATTTTGCTGTTTGGCAAATAAAGGATAAAGGATATAAAGGGATTTGTTTCGAAGACAAAATATATCAGTGTAAGTGGCAATTTTTGTGTGTGATTGTCTGCCACCGTCACTGCAATCGAAAAGCATGTAACGTGATGGAAGTATGTTTTAGTTATGAAGACTCAATGAAGAGGGGGGAAAAAAGGAAGACAGAGGAAACAGTAGGAATAATAATGGGAATTAAGTTATATTTAACAGAATCAAGTTTAATGAGTTAGATCTAGAAAGAATAAAATCTCCAAGACCGAAATAAACTATAGACGAGGATGAGCCTTGCTAAATCGCAAGATCTGTTTTGAGGTATTTTTTTTCTTTTAACTTGAAAGTTCATAATCCTCCTGAGTTCAAATTCTCTTGGATTTCTATCACATGTGTGATTTAGTCTCAGGGATTTCTCACCTCTCTAAATTCTTCTGTGATCAATTCAATTGAAAGTTAGAAAGAGTAGTTTAAATGTCCTGTGAAAAAATCCAAGTGAAGTGAAGGGGCATCACTTACTTCTTCCTAGAAACAGGCTACTTAAAATTTTGACACGAAAAGAATTTTGGTTATCAAATAAATGTCATATATTTGAAGATATTAAAGCAATGTATTTGTGCTAAAATTTCAGAGTTCTTGATCATTAGGAGCAATTTTCGACTCATTGAAGAACGTGACTTTCATACTAGACTAAACATGAAAGTGGTTATCACTATTTCTCAGAAAAATGAAATATCACTTAGATAAAATGGTAGTTAATTTTGGTCTCTTGTTCTATCCAGTAGGCTTTTATTAATAGTAGGGATTAGTACAGTCAGTAAAGCTAAGAGGAAGGTAGTAGAACAGAAGTCATTTTTACAATTATTTCGGTGTCCCTTGCATGTTTTTCTTTTTCTGTAAGCTGTGTATGTCTTTACAAGTCATTCATATATTAGCAGAGGGTTGCTAGATTTCGATTTCTGTTGCGTGTTCTTGTGTAGATGATCCCAGTAATGTCATGGCTTCTCTCTTTGAAATGCATTAATCTCAGAGTACAGCCCCAAGGTGTGGTCAGTACTTACTAGCTGGCTCCACTGGTGGTCCCTTCCAACCTTACTTTGTGGCTCTGTGATCAAAGATGTGTGTGGTTAATGGTGTTTGTTAATTCACAGGCAACGATCAGCACTAGGAGAGTGCTTGGCTGCTTTCTCAGGGGCCTTTCCAGTGGCTTTTTTGGAAACTCATTTGAACAAACATAATATCTACTCAATCTACAATACCAAGAACGCGAGAGATAGAGCAGGTATTTCCAGAAATTGACATCATGATTATGGAAGCATGATTTCACTATAAATGCTGCTTGCCTTAAGGCATGTGGTTTTGCATACATTTTTAGTGGAAGAATTTTCTTGTAATTTCATGGTTGTATTCATTGCCTAAAACTTTCTTTCTAAATCAGTTTTCTGATCAATTTCTTTTCTAAATCTGATAAAACTGATTATGTTCCTAATCTTACCAATACTTTAATTTTGAGATACCATTCTCAAAATACCACTTTGGAATTCAATTAATGTAGAGGCTTTGCACATTTTAGTACCTCAGCTATTCTGTATTTGACGATAAAATTGTGTGTTCTCAAAAGTAGCTTTGGTTCCTCAGTTTACACAAACAATATTGGGTCCCCAAAACATATATACTTGCAACTGAAGGTAAATTGCTTTGCTGTATTAAGTTCATATTATTCCCTTATAAAATGAAAAAATTGCATAGCAGTATGCAGATTGGTTTTTAATGTTGTTTGGCATAAAAGGAAGCACAGATAATTTGCAGTGACATTATGTATGTTTAATTTGCACGTATCTTTTTATTCCATTCTTGATGTTTCTTGTTGAATAAGGTCACGTGCACAAACTGTTCCTGCAATAAAGAAAAGTTGCAGTAGAACTTTGCAAGCGCTGCATATATGCTGAGTCTGAATCATATTACAGATACACAAAGATGACAGTGTGGGTTTGTATAAGATGCCAGTTTATAAGGCAATAATTTTATAACTTCACCTTTAGTTTTTAAAAAATTGAACTTAGCAGATTTATTCTCCAAGAGCTGTAGTATCCAAACTTATAAATATCAACAATTATGCATACTTGCCATATATTTTATCTGTTTTATCTATTTTAATATATCTGGATGGACAGTCCACTGTATTGTCATGATTTTTAACAGAAAACTGACTTTCTTTACCAAAACTGTGAAATCTTTAAGGAAACTATATAATGTCTGTATAAAATATATTTGCTCTAAATAGAAGATACTGCTTTGCAAAAAAAGACTGGCCTTAGTACAAGGAGTTACGGAATGCTGGAAGAGACATCTGTATTCACAAATTGCAGGCTAAATTTCTGCTCTATAGATACCTGTGCATGTCATGTTATGTGTCTGTTATTATCTTAGACATTCAGATTGTGCCTGCAGATATTTTTTTGTAGATGAAAGGAACGGCCTCAAAAATCAACTGCAACTGCAAAAATCAATGGCAACTGCAGTGTCTTTTCAGAGGAAGGAACTAAAAATTCTAATAATTCTAAAGTAAACATTTACAATCACATATTCACCTCTAGAATCAGTTTCTCAGATCTGCTCAGTTTTTTTTAGGACAGGCAGTGGTTTCTGTTTGTTGTATCAGAATTCCAGGTCTCATCTGATGTGTTGTTGAGAGATACTTCATTGTATCAATTTGTTTCCTCAGCTGCAAAACTTACGCTGGAAGGGATTTTGAAATTTGAGCTTTATTGTGTATATAGAAAAGTGTATCTGATTTCTCTGAATTCATTCCACAATATTTAAATTGCGAATGCTTTCACATAGGAATTTTAATTACAGAACTGTTCATATTAACTGTTTATTGCTCAACAGTATGAAAGGATGCATTTTTTATTGTTGTATTTGGTATGCTTCCTTTGGATCACAAGGGTGCAAATGTAAACAGAAAACAGAAGTTTTATTGAATAGCAGCTGAAAAAGATTTTTTCCTTTTGTGACCTAGTTTATTGATTTTTTTTTTTTTTCCAATAGTTCTCAATTTGCCAACTAGTGTAGAAGAGGTTTGCCCAAATATTCCTTCCTTGGTGAAGTTGATGGAAGAAATAGTGGAACTGGCAGAATCTGGTATTCGTTACACACAAATGCCACATATCATGGAAGTCATACTGCCTATGCTGTGTAGCTACATGTCACACTGGTGGGAGCATGGGCCAGAGAATAATCCTGACAGGGCTGAAATGTGCTGCACAGCCTTGACGTCAGAGCACATGAACACTCTGTTGGGTAACATACTGAAAATCATCTATAACAACCTTGGTATTGATGAAGGAGCCTGGATGAAGAGATTAGCAGGTAAGATGTGAAAATAAATTATTAAACAAGCAAATGTGTATATGTATATTTAGAGTGTATATATACACACACAGAGTGAATCACACTGTATTTACCCTGTTAAAGCTGGAGTAGAAGAACACTCATATTTTTCTACATTTTTAAACAATACACATCATGCTGAACCAGAAATACCAAGAATAAAGAAAAAGCAGTGTAAATAGTATGTTGTAATCTCTCTATAAGTAATATAAGAAGTACATTAGACTATTTAGTTTTTCCGAGAATTTACATGTACATTTTGCAGTATACTAAATTCAATGACTATAGTAATTTAGCCCATTTTCATTATATAAACAAGTTTCATGTGCAAGCATTATGCAGTTCCTTGCTATTCTGTTATGAGTGCTGAATCCTTAAAACCTAGGTTTGAAGGTGTATATCTAACATTCATTACAATGAAATGTTGAAATTCTCATGTCATTTTAGTGATATGTTGACTTCATCTCACAAACAACTTGAAATTCATTTAGAAGCACTTTAATTCTCAGTGTTACTATATCTGAGGAAAGGTCATTTCAGTGGTGTGGATTCAATTACTCAATTAGACTTTCTTATGACTTTTCAATATTTACTGTAGTAGTAATTTCATTCATGGTAATATTCAGAATTTCTAGTGTTTTGAGAATTAGTAATGTAGTCCACTCTGAGAATACATGGCAACGTGCCTTAAATTCTGTGTAATTTAATCAGTGTGTTACAAATTGGTACCAATGGGGCGACTTGAAGTGCTAATTTACATAATTGTTCTTACGAGTAGATTTTCAAAAAGCATGTGCTAACAAGTCTGAAATGAATCTATTGAATCACTCCTATTTGTGTCTACATACAAGACTTCTTAGTGTGCTGAAGAATGCAGGCAAGATGTATCTGTGGGTTTTCAAAAAAACAGAGCATGCTTTCCAGTTCCCCTTCGCTCAAGCAAGGTTCAAAGCAGAAACCAGTAGCTGCAAAAACTTGTGTATGCACTGTGTAGCTATATATCATCCATACCATTAAACAACTTAAATGGTATTGCTCAATAAAACTATTCAGACAAATACCATGCTGACAGATTACCATTAAAGAGATGTTTCAGCTTTTATGATCTTCCAACTTAGTCTGTGAAGTTGCAATTTCTGCCCTCAGACAATGTGAATTGTCCTGAAATCCTGACCGCATTTAATTCTTGGCAAAACTTCTGCTGATTTCAATGGGGGCAGGATTTGTCTCTGTAGCCTGGAAGTAAGATTCAAGAAAGCGGGAAGAGGTAAAAGATTTTAGTTATATTTTGTGGCCAGGTATATATTATAATATTCATTGCCTTAAATAGTGTTTTCCCAGCCCATCATAAGTAAAGCGAAGCCACAACTCTTAAAGACACACTTCCTCCCACTGATGGATAAACTAAAGAAAAAGGCAGCAGTGGTTGTATCGGATGAAGAACATCTAAGAGCAGAAGGCAGAGGTGACATGTCGGAGGCTGAACTGCTCATCCTAGATGAGTTCACCACTTTGGCACGGGACCTCTATGCCTTCTACCCTTTGTTGATTAGATTTGTGGACTATAACAGGTATGTGGAGAGGAATAGGTCAATGAATCTCATAAAACCTTCCTTTTTATTGATACCACCTCTTATCCCTTGATGTGCCTAGCACTGAATTAAAGTGGCTTTTACTCAATCTGACAATCTTGCTGTTGTTCAAGCTAACATTTTCTGACTTTTAGGAGGAACTGGGGTCTTTTTAAGAAGAAAACAAAACAAAATTGAAATCCAGATCTATTGGATTAGAATTAGAATTAATATTAAAGGATTTCAGGCGTTTTGAAATAGGACCTCACAAAGCCACTGCTACCAGAAAGGATTAAAAGCATACATTATTGTTTTTTGTTGACTTGTATCCTTGTAAAATGTTGAAAAGTAATTTCAAAGCATAAAGTCAGTGAGGATTATCTCCTTTTTCACCCTTATGCCAAATTTTAGGGCAAAATGGCTGAAAGAGCCCAATCCTGAAGCAGAAGAATTGTTCCGCATGGTGGCTGAAGTCTTCATTTACTGGTCGAAGTCTCATGTAAGTAACTCCTTGGTAAATACTTGTTTTAATGAGGTTTCTTAATAGGTTGATCAGTTATTTAATGGTAATGTTTTAAAAACACATTTAATGACAGAAGTGGAACTGCAGATGGGAAAGTATTAATGACTCACATTTCTGACACTTTTGAAATGGCAGAGAAGATAGGAGAGTTGGATCATATTTTGTAACATAGTAAACTCATTAAAGATGTTTTTCTTTCAGGTTCTGGTTTCTTCTGGGTTTGTTGTTTGCTTGGTTTTTGGGGTTTTTTTTTAATAATATATTAGGCTCATTTTATTTTGTATCCTTACAATTTTTTTTTCAATTTTTTTTCAATTTTTTTTCTTTCAATTATTTTAACCCTGTAATCACACCTCGTAAGCACTGATACTTCTTAAATAAAACATGATTCAGAGAATACAGAGAATTAAAAACCCAAAGGAGTCTAATTTCTTTCATACATTACATCTTTGTGTGAGCTGTTGTCTATACTAAATTTCTTTATTTGCTATAGCTTCAGTTCTCTGAAGTCTGGGGAACCAGATGCCTTATAACTTCAGTTTTTGTGCCTGAATTTGACTGTAAGGTTTATTATAAACCTCACTGTGCACAAAAAGTGATTACACTGTGGATAAATAGCAGATAATTAAATCACCTGTGTGTTTATAATTTCAGTCTTTTATTTAAATGTTTTCTTAGGTACCTGAACATAGTGGAAATTTATAATGGTGAAGAAATGAATTAATAATTTACTAGTAAGGGAGAACCCGGGAAACCTATAAAAAACTATTTTTATATTGAACTGAAGGAGGAGTGAGATTATTTTCATGTCTTTTTCATAGTTAGGGAAACATTTCCTTCTCTCCAACATGGGGAAAATCCCCAAACATATGCCACCTGAGTTATGCAATGTAAATGAAGCCAAAATTCCAGGACATTGTTAATCATCATTTTTACTGCCCTGTTCTTAACTTGTGGATTTTACAAATTTTTACTTAATTTATGTTTTTATTTAAAGAATATTTAGGTAGAGTACTCATATAAATGCTTCTGACTGAGATTTTCTGTATATTTCCAGAATTTCAAAAGGGAAGAACAGAACTTTGTGGTACAAAATGAAATCAACAACATGTCTTTTCTTATCAGTGACACGAAATCTAAGATGTCTAAGGTAGTGTGAAGATGTTCATATTTTTTATTTTTCTCTTTGCAAAGGGAAGGAGTCAGGAAGACTCCAGAGAAGCACCTTTTATTGTTTGATTTTTTTTTGTTTGTTTGTTTCTTTGAGAGGGAAGGTTTTTTTGGTGTTTTGTTTTTCTTTTTTTTTTTTTTTTTT
>PYHW01009739.1:1511310-1534947 GCA_013186435.1 Turdus rufiventris | reverse complement strand
TTCTTTTCTGGTAAAGAAATCTGTTGAAAACACCACGTTAAGATGCAAAATACAGTCATTTGAGAAACACATTGTGAAATATTGGCAATGTTAAAATGCCAGTTTCACTGGATGAGGTCCCACCTGCATAGGTAATAAGGAAATTGTCGAACTAAAGACAAGTACAAAGTTGCTAGTACAATTCTTTTAATTAATGTTGGATTTGGTTTCTTTTTCATCTCTACTTTATTCTGCAGGCAGCGGTTTCTGACCAGGAAAGGAAGAAGATGAAGCGAAAAGGTGACAGGTACTCTATGCAGACCTCTCTCATTGTGGCAGCACTGAAGAGATTGCTTCCAATAGGCCTAAACATTTGTGCTCCTGGAGACCAAGAGCTAATTGCACTGGCCAAAAATCGATTTAGCATGGTATGTGTTCTTTTTGCATTTCTAAAAGATAGAAATATTTACTAACTTATTTCTTTGAATATTTCACCCTGTGTTCATTCTTACAGCATGACATAGAGAATCAAGATTATAATTCTGTTTTATAAGGGGGTGATTATGGTGTATTTCTGCATGTTTTCCTCATGGCTTAAAACATTAGTTTTAGTTTGAACATACTAATGATCAGCATGGACGTATTTCAGAATGATCGTATATCGATAGAGATAGCATTCAGTACTTGAATTACTTATTTCTCTCTCTTAATTTTAAATGCAAAGTAGTATTTGTTGTGTTTTATGAAGCTTGAATTTGGTTGATCTCAAAAGTCTTTTCTGATCTAGTTGATTCTGTGACTCTCATAAAATTAAGAACTAGCTGTTTCGTAACTTCTGTGCCCAATAGCATAACTAATTCATTTTAATTACTCTCATGTGAAGGACAGAATTTCTGTAGGGAAAGACTGTTTTAAAAGGGATTCTTTTGGGTATATACTCCCAGTGCAATAGTTTGATTTTAATTTGGAATATACTCCTTTTCTCAAGCTATAATACTTCCTATAGTTTAGGGGAAGTGACCATTGGACTGCTGAACTGAATCCTATAAAGTGTACTATAAAAGAGCTCTGCAAAACAAACAGAACTCAAATCATAGAAGGCTCTGTTCATGTTATTGGTTTTATTTGGTCAAACTTTCGATATGTGTATATGAGAAATTTGAATTCAGGTGCACATTTGTATGTTACTGTGAACAGATGTGTATGATGCCTTCCAGAATCTGACCCTGTGAGCTTGGACAAGAAAAGATTTCCCTCTGAGATTTTTCTCAATCTTTCACATTGTCAGTTTCATTCATCATCTCATGAAGCCCAAGATTGATATTTAAATGAATCATAATATTTACTAATTACCTTCTATCCTAATTGATATGATTTGTAATCTATTGGCAGAAAGACACTGAAGATGAAGTACGAGATGTCATCCGCAGTAATCTTCACCTTCAGGGCAAGGTAACTTATATGCAGTTTTAAAATTTGATTTTTTCTTCCTTTGAATTCTTTTGTTAGTGCCATATAATGACAACCTGCCTTGGTTAATTAGGATAACTTACAGCTCCTTATTCTATTCTGTCAAGTAACTTATTCATATTAACTGTTAAATGCTACGTTTTTAATGTGTGTATATGTGCATTATATACAGTGACATATGGCCCTTCAAATCTCTCTCCATTCACACTGTTAATACAAAATCAGAGAGGGAAGGAAGTTCTATCACTGCTTAAACTCCGCCTACTACTATTTGAGATAAAGTCTGCAGAACGCTCAAAGTTAATTAGTATCAACTTGATGTGTAAATGACAAGGAAGCTGCCATTTTGATGTACTCTATAAAGTGAAAAATCTCCAGTTTTCTCAGTTTGGTTCCTGCTTTTCAGCCCTGGGAAAAGAAGGTATTTTGGGAAAGAATATAGATATTTTGTTACTAAATTCCAGTTAGTGTCAGGTGGATAGTTTTAGGGAGAAAGTCTTGAAATGGTCAGTATAATTAAACTTTTAATTAATGCTTTAAAAGAAGCTGGAATATGGAAGTGTAATAAAATTATACACGTGTCTCCTCTATGGAAGAAAGATGGAATCATACCTATGGATACTGCTTTATTTAGG
Source organism: Turdus rufiventris (assembly GCA_013186435.1). Lineage (NCBI taxonomy): Eukaryota > Metazoa > Chordata > Aves > Passeriformes > Turdidae > Turdus > Turdus rufiventris. The sequence goes on along the minus strand of PYHW01009739.1, from coordinate 1,532,863 downwards.
ATTGTCCTCTACCTCCTTCCCTACCCCATGTTTTATTCACCTCAAGAAAAAACTATACTGTTTTCTGTGCTTATTAAAAGGTCAGAAAATAGTAAACATAAGTTGAAAATCTGGTTCTTTTTTTCTGAACAGTTATTTAAGAGTAATTCAGAAATCTAGATTCCACTGCAATCAGTGCATGGCAGTGATAATTTTTTTTTTTTTAATGAGCTGGTGGTGTGATGATTCTTCCTGAATAATATGTGAAGATTAATTTTCTCCAGTCATGTTTTCCGCATGTTGCTGCCTTGTTAACAACAGAAGTGTTTAATTCAGTAGCTTTAAATTAAAGGGTTTGCACATAGAAAAGTTTACTCTAAAAGCAAAATATTTGGTTAAATCCTAAAACCTTTTAATACTTACCCTATATAGCAAACATTTTTATATACTGAGGAGCAGAAAACACACAGGCAAGGTGCTAGCAAGAAGGCAGAGTTTCTGAAGACGTTAATGAGCAATAGTACTTAAACAGTGTGGAGGCAATGAACATAAAACCTTTGAACATGAGGTGGTTTTGTGTATAAACTTCAATAATGTTTTCCTAGTGACAATATGATAGATATTTCTGTACTGACATTTTCAGTATTTGTAATTTTCAGTTTGTGAACCATGCAATTACAAGCCTTGCCTGGGATTTCTTGTTGCTATTTTAGCACTTATCCTCCTGTTTTAACTACTTCAGTTTCTATTTTATTTCTTCAGTAATACATTCTGCTATTAAGAAATTTCTGTCTGTTACTGCTTTGTTGCCTGGTAGTCATGATACATCATTATACCTTGGTCTTTGCTTTCTCTTCAGAAACTTCCTACTCTTCAATTAAAAGTTTGCAATTGTTAAGCAACGTATGTCTTCTCTGTTTATACTACATGAGAATAAAAGTGCTTTTAAGTTTCTTAGATTGATGCAATTTCCCTGTACCTTGATTATTAAGACAAAAGTAATTTTAGGTAATCCAAAGCCCACACTGTTGGATTTTCCAGTTGTAAGCTTCATGAGAGACTATAGAATTTACTATTTTAAAATGAACTCCCGGTGGAAGATGAAAATCTGAAAGAGAACCATATAATGCATAGATAACAAAACTAAACTGCTACTGTAGTTAGCTTTATTTTATAGATGTTTACATATTGCTTTATTAACTTTTAAAAGCACTGATTTAGACCTGTATGTGACAAGTAGTTAGCTGTAGACAAGAATGATTTATCATTGACACATCTAGAATTAACACTAAATGTAAGTGGGTGACTAATTACTTAGAGTATAATCCCCACAGTTAAATTAAAATACTTTTATTCTGTAATTCTGTGATGTCATTAGGATTCAGTAACTATACAGTCAAGTATGATGTTTCTTGATACAAAAATGATGCCATGATGCAGACTACCCTTTTGTTGTCTGATTGAGTCAGATATCATGGGAATGTAGGCCAAATGGTCTTATAAATTTTAATTACTACTTTCTACTATGAATTAATATGTAACTTAGTTGTAGTGGTGTTTGTGTAAAGTGGCTTTCAAAATATAGGAGAAATACTGCTTTTTGAATACTGGTTTTCTTCCAACCATAGCAATATTCTTTCTTCAAATGGTGTTTTGTGTTAACCAGTTCTTCTCACTGACACCTAACATTCTGTTATTTACATTAGAGTTATAGATTCTTTTTTGGAGTACTGCACTGTTAGAGAATCATCCTTCTGAATCTTTGGCTATTAATGTTGTGGCGTCTATTTCATGCATTTGTCTGCCTTTGTCTGCATTTGTACACTTGTCTTCACCCTGTTTCTGTCTTTCCTTTCCTTGCATGCCTGCATGCTGTTACTCAGTACCAAGCCTTTTATTTCAAGAAATTGATGACGAAACTTGCATTCATTTTGACATGGATGAAGCTCAAGTCACCAAAATCTTCTTCCAGCCATTCTAATTCACACCTTGAAATGCCAACTACTAATACCCTTAGGAAACTACCTATACAAAAAAGCTGTACCTTGATAGAATGTGAGGAGTCCTCAGATCAAAAGACATCTCCACCTGTGATTAAAAAGTCTTTTGTGGACTATCCATTCATGATGATCCAGTCAAATGCTCAAAGAAAGACTGTGGATGTGACAGTTGTTAAGAAATGGAAAAACCGAAAGGTGGAAGAAATTCCTGCAAAATGTGGCTTTCTAGGTTATAATAAGCTATTAATGAACGACTGTGTAAGTTTTTAATCATTCCTGGAACTTGAGTAAACTGTGTATCATAATATGTTTTGTGGAGCTGAATTAGCATTATTATACCATCTTAGGCACAAATTGAAATCTGGATGTAAAGAGAAAAAGTTGATAAAAACCCATTTTGCTTCTTACCATTCTTTGTAATTTGTAGACTGATAAGCAAATGCATCTCAATTTCGTTTTTCCAAATTACCTTTTAATTTTTTTGCTAATGATCAGTAAAATTAGGATTTTCTAGCAATTAAAAAAACTTTAAAAGTAGACATAAATAATAGCAATACTACTAATTTCCATAACTGAAAACTAAGTAATCCCAGCTGGTAGAGCAACACTTTCAATGTTGTTTCATTTAATAATGGGAAAGGCAGTGTACTAAGTTTTGTCTCTGTACCTCATATTCATCACTTTTCATCAAATATTATATTCATTGCTGGTGCCAGTGCTATTTGTTGACCAATGATTTTTTGCTATTTGTGTGATTATTAGTGTTTTAGTTCTGTGGTACAGGTTGCACACAGAAAATGTGGATGCATCATCTCTGGAAGCATTCAAGGCCAAGTTGGACATTGGTTTGAGAAATCTGGTCTCGTGGAAGGTGTCCTTGTGTATGGCAGAGGGGTTGGAAGTAGATGGCCTTAAAGAGGCCTTCCAACCCAAAACACTTCATGTTTTATAGAAGCTCTTACAAAGCATTTCACAAATTTGTCTTGTTCTAACAGTGTAATGAATGCTGTATGGGTTAGACAGGTAAAGGTGTAGGTTAGCTGTATAGTGTTTCAGTTTCTTTGAAGGTGTTTCTCTATTGATTAAACTGTTTGGAACAATCTGCCTTGGTGACATGTGAAACCTTTTTCCTGCAGCTTGAGGATCCCGCCATTAGATGGCAGATGGCGCTTTACAAAGATTTGCCAAACAGGACTGAAGACTCCTCAGATCCAGAGAAGACTGTGGAAAGGGTCCTTGATATTGCTAATGTGTTGTTTCACCTGGAACAGGTTAGGCAATTTTTACCAATTCCCTTGCTTTTTAGTCTAAATAGAAATATTCACCCTTTCATTTGTACTTTCACCTGCTGTATATTGTGTTATATATAATATTATTATATATTATTATGACTATATTATATGTAATAATGTGGCATTCTTTTTTCTTTCTTTTGATGGCTACTGTTTGCATGCTTAATCCTGGGTTTTGTAGTCCAATATCATGGTTGTATCTATCTCACAGTGTATTTGCAGCAGCTCCAACATCAATTTGTTTGGCCAATCTGGCAAACTCATACATTCCTTGCTGCATTCAAGAATCAGCAGAAGCAGGTTGGAGCAGTAATTTTTTCAGAAAAAGATCTGTCAGAAACTTTAAGTTGCTTCAGAATCTGCCAAAAAAACTCTATTGTGTCATTTAATATTTTTCTGTATTAATATATGAGCTTCCCATGCGACCTGAACTACAGTAACTTATTTAAGCAATTCTGCATTTTATTTTGTGTCTTTTTTCATATCCTTTAAAATATGAAGTTAAAAAATCTCCTATATGGGTACATCTTACAGGTCAAAGTCTAGTTGATAAGTTTTTTTTGTGACTTTTCTTTTTGAATTATTGCCTATTTTACACTTTAGATTTATCATATTTTTTCCCTTTTAAAATGTAGTGAAACAACGGGACATTAACTTGGAGGATGTTCCTACCGGCAGAGATGAACACTGCTGGCTGCACAACATAGGCTACAAACTGCCTTTGAATTTTAATGATTTTTTTTTCTATTACAAAAAACATTTGAAAAGTCAAGGTTCTCTTGCATTCTTGTTAGATTAGCTGGTTTCACTCAGAAAGTTTTCCGATCCAATGTCAGGAAGTTTCTTCACTGTCAGGAGGTCACTGGTTCCATCAACAGGAACCTGAGAGATATGTGAATGTGCTTGTATGTACACTCTGCAGAAGGTGTGTTGATGTGAATAGCTGTGTCCTGTCTGCTGCATCACAACTCTTCTTCATATAGTTTGCCAGCCTTGATATGGGTTCAAGTTCAACAGCCTTACACCGTTTGGTAGAGGAGAATGAGGAGGAGTCACTAAATTTTACCTGTATGTGGAGCAAGCAAAAAGCGATAGAACATGGAAGTAAATCCTTGTGAATCATGGTTTGCCTTATGAGAGAGCAAGAGAGGAGAATGGGTGCTGGTTTGGAGGGATATAGGGTTGTCCTGAGTAAAGAAGACTAGAGAAAAGCTGGAAATATGGGGGGGAGGGAGGGAAAGATTTTCTCTTCTAGCCCGGTTTTATCACAGTTGGCTGAGATTATCCAGCAGTAGTACAGAACAGGATGGATTCCTGTCATAATAATTCCCAGATCAACATTTAAGATCAGTAATTCTGATCAGACTTAAACAATGACTTATTGACAAGTTTTCTGCTTTTTTTATGGCTACCTTACACTTATTTGTTTAAAGATTTAGCTCCAGAGCTTTACTTACTTTCTGTAGATAAATTCTCAAGATAAATTCTTTGTTAATGAAATGGGAAATCTGGTATCTTTAAAATGAATGAATATATGAGCACTGCGACTGTTTTTATGACAGTCTTGAGTAATCCTTTGCTCTCTGTATACAAATACTCTGTTCTCCATATATCCATATTCTAAATCTTTCTGTATTGCACTGGCAATGATTAGTCCATTCTTTGTGTTTTCTTTCCATGCAGACCTAACTTCTTTGTTTTTACTGTTTTCAGAAATCTGCTTGCGTAGGCCGAGGCTATTTCTTTTGGGAAAGTATAGAGGGCTTTGTAATTGTTTGTAAAGATCTTACTAATTATCTAACTTTCACATTTGGATTTGTCTGATTTTTAAATTACTAGCTCTGGCTTTTTTTTTTTTTTTTTTTTTTTTTTTGTGGCTGTAAACATGTTTGCAGTGAAGGCTTTTGTTGTCCTTTCTCTGTAAAAACACTTTCCATTTGCACTTTATCTTTTAGAAAGAACTTGTTTAAGATTGCTACTATTTAATCTTAAAACTATAATTATATATTTCACTGAATGGCACTGTTGTTGTCTGTTTAATTAAGTGTTCATTGTTTAACTATTAATATTTTTTTGTATTTAACTAAACTGGAAAACAAATTTGGATTGAATATTGAGTCTACATAAATATCAGAATTGCCACTACATATTTGACATATAATGCTTGATTGTGTTGCAAAGGAGAATTACTAAGAGTTTCAGGGTAGAAATGCTAACTTCCACTGGCTTCTTTGATGCTGTTGGAACACAGGAGTGTAGTTGTTTGTAAAAGAAACAAACCCCCCATTAAAAAAACCCAAACAGCCCCCCTAAAGTTCAACCCCCCTCAACTCTGCAACAGTTGATTAGGTTAAATCAAATTTTGGAAGGTGTGTGAAATAAAGCACAGAAACCCTAAATAGGCTGTGGGAAAGGAGTGATCTGTAGCGCAACCTGCAGTCATAGTTCCCAGGTATCCAGTCAGCCTATATACCAAAGTAGACAGGTGCCCTTCAGGACCACAGAAGTAATTCTCTTTGGATGGAAACAAGAATAAAAGGTGAAAGAAGAAACCCTAAAAGAATAAAAGATAAAGAAGGAGCACACCTTATTTCATCTCATGCTACTGTAGAGCCAAGATGCAGAAAGAGAATATATTTTAACACAGAGCTGTGGTTTTATGAAACATAGCTAAAGTGTTTTGAAGTATTTTATGTATTTTGTGTTCAGAAGTATTTATGTATTTTATGCACATTCAGTCTGTGCTGCTTCTGAGAAAAGATTTAGTCTTAAGTCTTTGTAGTTGTCACGCTTTTTTAAAGTTAATTCCTTTCCATTGTAGTTGATCATGGTAAATATTACAAATACAAGATTATTTGTATCCGTGAAAATTTCTTTAAAAATATTGTCTGAGGCAATGTGAAGGTGTAAAATTTACCTGTAGATGTGTACAGAGTTGCATATAAAAGAATGAATGAATGAAGATTCTTTGCATTAAAAGTTAAAGCTTCCTGAGAGATGGCCTTATTAATGATGGGATTCTATCTAAAAGATAGAAAAAGTAGAATGAAGTAAAAAAGAATAGTATCTGTATCATACCAGGAAAGGGAGATTTTTGTTTTATTTTTTAAATTCTGATTCTATGATTTGGCTGGGTGCTTGAACTCTGTCTAGAACACTTTTTCTCATCTATTCTTCTTCTCTTGCTTTTCTGCTTGATTTATCTGTTAACTAACATTTTTACTAATATTACTGTTTCCAGGCACTAGGGACATTGCCACATTATTTTTTCATGTGTATTTTGTGTAACAGGTTGAGCATCCTCAGCGGTCCAAAAAAGCAGTGTGGCATAAGCTGCTGTCTAAACAGAGGAAGCGAGCAGTAGTGGCCTGCTTTAGAATGGCGCCGTTGTATAATCTGCCAAGGTAAGAGTGCTGTTGTTCTGTCTTTCACAAATGCACTAACGCTTATAGAGAGCTATTTGGAAAGCTCAAAAGGAAAAAAAAGGGAAAACCAGCAACTGATAAACTTCGTGGTATTATAGTTTGTACATTGCTTTCTTTTTTTAGATTTAATTACTTTTTTCTATCTTCTGAGAAGAATGAGAAAAAATATAATTTTCAATTTCTAATTTCAAGTCTAATCCTGAACATAGGAAATGCAATTATTTGAGCACAATCCAAAGTTATCTATTGCTTTTATCTTAATATTTTATATTTTAAAATAGTAAGTATTTTTATATTAAAAAATAAAACTCACCAAAATGGCAATTTATTTTATTTATTTATTAAATTTCTTTACATTTTTATTTATTATCTGTTCCTAAATAATTATTGCTATGTTTTAGTATTTTAGTGGGACACAGTTTTAAATATAACATTTTGTTGTAAATTTTCTTTTTAAATGGTTGCTTTGATAGGTTTAACCATAGAAGTTTTGCTTCCCTTTTAAATTATTGTTGTAATGACTGGACAGTTCTTCAATCTAAATGAAATTCATAATGACCAAATCTTCTTTTTAAAAGTTTACAGCTTTTGTTTTAAATGTTCCTTTTTAGACACCGAGCCGTCAATCTCTTTCTTCAAGGCTATGATAAATCTTGGATTGAGACAGAAGAACATTATTTTGAAGACAAACTGATAGAAGACTTAGCAGTACGTCCGGGTGAAGGGGTCATAGGAATGTATTGTGGATTAACATTCATCTTGTGTAGTAATAATTATAAATCTGTGAAGTAGCTAAGATATCACTTAAGCTATTTCTACCCAAAGGGATGAGCTATAACCAAGTCACTCTGACAGCTTTTTACAAATTACTCACGATGGAGATTCCAAAATCCCCTCAGGCTGTTTGCATTAGGGCTTTAGTAACCTTTTATAAAGCTTTATTTCTAAATTACATATCAATTGCTGTCATTCCCCTATCTCTTATCTTTTGCCCTGTGGAGAACTGGAACAGCTTTTGCCTCCTGTTTTGCAGCTAACCTTTGTGTATTTGAGGGCTACATAATCCACATTAAAGTCATTTAAGTCAAAAGGTTAGAATATGAAACTAGAGGAATCTAGTCTTACATCAGTCAGTTCCTTAGGAGCTGTCAGAGTCTGCTTCTTCACAGAAGAATTCTCTTGTCAGGGACATGAAGATTTTTCCCAGTGGTGAAATGTTAGAGCCACATCTTTAGCCTTGTAAATTCCCCTGGTGATTTTCATGTAAGTCTGGGGTCCTCATCCCTCACAATTGTCTCTTTGAAAGGTAGCTTTTTCACAGCTTGGGCAAGAACTAGTATTAGGAGCTGTTTCAGTCTCTGGCAGGTCCAACAGAGCAGTCTTTTTATTTTAAGGAGAACCTACTCTCTGCAATAGAGAGAGGAAGCTGACTGTAAAATTTCTATTAGAAAAAAGTAATAATCTGCTTTTACTGCTTATAGTTTATACTTAAAACCAGCTACCCATGTTGTAAACAAATTTTAAAATTAAGATCAAAATAAGGAAAGGGGAATCAGCAGCAATGAGCTCAACACAGACAGACTGTGGAAGTTTTGCCAGCACACATGTAGAATTAATTTCTTGTGGCATCTTTATTGTACAAGCAAGCTTCATGAAAAAACAAGACTTATACAAATGTTTACTTTGTATAGGGCCTTTTAAACTGATATCCCTATGTATCCCAGCACAATACAAGTGTTTTAAATACTGCAGGTTCAGTCTCAAAAATAATTATGTATTAGCAGTTGGGAGCATGAGTTTGCAGTGGAACATCATAGGTCTTTGCACGTGTGCGTGCATGTGCAGGTGGGTTCATGTAAAGAAATAACCCAGCATGGGCATTTGGCTACACTGGCATGGATTACCTCCTTACCTCCACAATGAACCTATCTATTTGCTAAGTTTATTAATAAGTCCTTACCAACTGAGAGCTTGAGGGAAAAACTGGCTCAGAGAGGGCAGAAACAGACTGGCCTGGCTTTTAGATCATCCTTTATTAAAAAACAACTACAGGAATTCCCTTGTAATTCCTCAAACATATGGATATATGTGTTTTTCCATTGGTCTCTTGTGGAGAGATGTACTGCAGCTGTCATTCAAAAGAGCGCAAAAAACTCCATGTGTCTTTTAAATACATTTGCATCACATTCATGCTGCCTTAGAGCGCTCAGTCTCAGAAGGGTGAGAGTTTGAAATTCAGCTTTGTGGAGCTGACACAGAATGCTTTGTGGATATCATGGAAGATGTGGTTTTGTTGCTGGTGAAGATTCCTGTTAGGGAAATAATACCCTGGTTTACAAGGAATTTTAGCAAGTTTATTGAGCTGTCAAGATGGAATCACAGCGGAGACCAGGGTAGCAGGGTTCATCTGGAAGGAGAGAAAGGAGGAGCCTTGGGCTCTCTGATGTGTTGTTGAAGGGCTGTCTGAAGTTTCTGGGCCATTCACATATTAAATAGGAAAATGAATCAAACCAGGACCCAGAAACTCTAGGCAAGATTCCTGTCCTTTAACTCTCTGTAGTTTGTACACTACAATCTTTTATGCCATAGTGAGTTCTTTCTCAGTACTGAGAACCTTGGCCATTCTTTCCTGCTAAGTAAAAATAATTTAAAGGAACAAACACAGTCAAAGCTGATTTCCTGACTTTGCCAGATCCTGGCAATTTATAGACTGATGGTAAGAGCTTTTTCTGGGATGTGAGAATTGAGCATTTCCATCACATAAAAGCAGATAACTTAACTTAAACTTGCACTTTTGTTCCCTGAATCATCTGTCCTTAAGTCTGTTGTACAAAAGTAGAACTCCTTCTTCCACTTGTGAAATTAAAGCAGAAAAGTATACACTTGTGCTCTTTTTGAGGAGCTTAATTGGGCTGATTCTTAATTGAGATTCAACAAATCAAGCCTCTGAGGGAACTAGACTTTGGATATTTGATTTTAGCATCATAAGGTTTTCAACATTTGTATTAATTGTAAAAATGCTTCTGCTTAAGCAAATAGGTTATATGAACACTTATTTGACATAATTGTTTACTTGTTTTATTGGTAGATGTTAGTGGACATAACTTGTAAGAACAATATGTTAAATAGAAATTCAGATGATATAAAATAATATTAATAATAATAGTAATACAATTAGATTACATAGAATAATATTTTTTAAGTCTTCAAGATTTAGAAATGGCAGCAACTTACCTGACCTATTTGTTTTACCCTCTTATAATACATTCAGGTAAAGCTTTTTGTTTTACACTTAAATAATAATAGGGTAAATGTCTCAAGACATTGAAAATTAAGCATACTTATTTCCCATAAATATCAGAAAATCACTGATTCTATTGTTCATGCTGAGCTTAATAATTTCTACTCAATCATTGGTGACTTTGATCTTCCATTTAATTTCAATAAATCTGTGTAAACTAGTAACACACTAACAACTTCTGCCCTTTGGTTTCATCAGTTTTTATAGCATTAGGGAGATATTTTGATTGATAACATTATGAAGTACAGAATACTGCCAGTTAATTAAAGAGAAAGGTCAGCATTCTAAACAAGATTTGAAAATGAGAGCAGAGGAAGACGTCCATAATTGTTCTGGTCTTATTATTGATACTGTAAATATTATCACACACTGAAAAATGTGAAATGATCCTTGTATGGCCATTACAGTGCGGCATATGAAACAACCGTTGTGCACAGACATCAGCTGAAGGGAATTCTCAGCTGCTACCAGTCATGTTTGGTACAGCTACATGGGAAAGGTGAACTTCCCAAGCCCATAGAAATAGCAGTATTCATAGGCATCTTAAAGCATTCCCACAGGCATCTGTTTGGCATGTGAAATTTGTTTTCTTAATAGACAAAAATCCATTTTCCTTGTATTTCTGAAGTGACCACCCCATCCTTATTGCTTAACATGTAATATATGGCAATATAATAATGTAATATTCAATATATTTATTTATATATTTTAAATATTTATATAGCATGTAATATTACTTGTGCTGTCTTATCAATGCATGGAGTTCTTTTTATCTGTATTTTGGTGTATAGTGCTAGATGAAAACAAAGAGGAAGAGTGGGCATATTTTATGCAACCAGTTTTCTTTGAATTACCAGATTCTTCACAGAAAAAAGTGTCTGGATGAAGCAATTTTGCTAGTAACTTGATAGGCAAAACACTTTCTGAACTGTTTTTTGGCAAATGATAAGAAGTCAGAGGACAGATTTATACAGATGCTTTTCAGAACACTGCTTTGATCGTTGTCATTATAGTATTTAGGACTACATTTTTCTTTCAAGGAAAGCCAACTAGAGCTGTCTAAAACTGAAAGCAAAATAACCACTTGAAAAAAGTGGTCCTCTTTATGCATTTATATATTATTATTAAATTATTATTGAATCATATATGATTTTTTTACATTATTGATTTGTCATCTCCTAAAATTCTACATCCTGCCAACATTGCTATCATTGGTATGTAGAGCTCCTTGTGTCTAAAACTGTTGGTAAGCTTGAGGTTTGGGTTTCTTCTCCCTCAAGATCTCTGAGTGTCTCAGTGAACATTATACCTAGCACAGACTTGAAATGGGATTCTCATTTTTATGTGATGAAGCTGATTACATAGCAACAGACAGTATAATAGTAAATGATGGCATCTGGTTGCAACTAGTTTTGGATAACAGAGTAAAATATTGAAGTTCTTCTCAGAATCAAGGTAAGAGGATAGATTTTTATGGGGAGAGGAAATCCAAAGCTTTGCAAGTGGTATCATCTTTGTAAGTCTTCATGGTCATAAACACAGTCGGTGTTCAGTTTTATAATATTTTGCTTGGAAGTTACTTCCTCCTGGGTGTCCAAAATTACATATGTTAATATTTAATATTTAGTAAATTGAATAGAGTAACACGTTTTCACTATAGATAATTGAATATACTTTTAAAATCTTTTTTTCCCCTAAAGAAACCTGGAGAGGAACCACCAGAAGAAGACGAAAGCCTTAAAAGAGTTGATCCTTTACATCAGCTTATTCTGCTATTCAGTCGAACAGCCTTGACTGAAAAATGGTAGGGATGGTGTGAGAGACTACAGAGTGTATTCAGATTTTCAGATTACTCCTGTATTTGAAGTCATATATGTTTCTTTTCAATTGAGATTGCATAAGCTAGGCCAAAAGGTGCAAATGAACACATGGTGAGTTTGAGTTACACTCAAACACTCTTTAGCTTGTGGTATGTAGAGATTTTAACATGAGCTTTTCATGGATATGGATACTGTGTTCAGGGCTCACAACTCCCATGTCTTCTGTCTGTGTTCCCTATTGACAGTTACATTCTGAATATGAAATATATTCTAATTAGAAATTAACAATATTCACTTTACTAGAAGGTGTTTATGAATTTCTGAGTAGCGTGTTTGTAGCTGGCTATACTTTTATACTTGTATGAGTTAACCAAGTCTTCATTTTCCAAAATGCTTTTGTAGTTATTTATGAGCATATAAATGATTTAAAAATATTTTAAGATGTTTAAAAATATTTTGGCACTTCAGTAGTTCTACTATGACTCTAATCTTCCTCATTTTACCTTTCCTCTCTCTGTTAACCAGCAAATTGGAAGAGGATTTCTTGTATATGGCTTATGCTGACATCATGGCAAAGGTAACTCATTTGATACCTATTGCTTATTTTGTGGTTTAATTGTTAGTGAAGAAGTTCAAGAGAAATAATTTGTGAAGTGTTATCAGTAAATTGTGAGATATCAGCAAATGTTTTCTTTCTACATGGTATCAGAGCTGCCATGATGAAGAAGATGATGATGGTGAAGAAGAAGTGAAGAGTTTTGAAGTAAGATCATACTTGTTTTGTTTTTCTTGTCATGTTAGACATTATTTCATAGCTTCCAGCTGACATTTCTGTTTTTTGGTTCATGGCTTACTGCAGCTTATTATGCCAGTGAACTGCATGTCACAAGCTGGATATGGCAGAAATGAGTCCCCAGATTAATATTAGTGAAACAATAACATGCACAGTATTACATAATATGCAGTTAAATAGAGAGTAATTTAGTGGATCTTACATATTTATCTAATTTAACTTTTTAGTTAGGTATTACAGATAGTAACTTATTCAAGAAGTCTGATAATAACAGACCGTATCTGGTAAATTATTCTGGCCTACCTTTGGTTTGGATTCTTAAGATACTGTAATGCTATTTTTTTCAGTAGTCATTTACATTCAGTACCAGTAATCCATACAGTAGTTTTATGTTCACATGTATACTAGTGCTTCTTAAGAAAATGTGAACTTCTCTTCATTGGTACTGCTAAGATTTTTTGCTTGTGTTGACAATAGGGAATCTATATTTATTGCTGTTTAATGTTGAACTTTTACTGATCATCACTGTTTAAGGATACATATGAGTTGATTACAAGTGTAAATGTTGAGTCCTTGTCATGTGCTTGCTCTGGGATCTGTCTCTCTTTTTCCATTAATAAAATAGACCTTGCAAGAATTTTGTCTCTTTTGAGGGGCACTGAGGGAATTGCCTCTAATTTTTTTAATATTTTGATGGGTTTTGGCATATTATGATTCTGACATGAAAAGATGCCTCTTTTGTCTTTCAAATCAATTAGTACTTACATTTCATATCTCTACTAAAACATAGAAACATGAAATAAACACTTCTATGGTTTCTTAAAAAAAATTCTAGATATACTGATTGATTTGCTGTAAAACTATCTGTGCTATTCTGATTGTTAAGGAGTGGTTTGGATCCTGATTACTTCATTGTTTTATAGAAATATAATGTTCTGTATGTTTTCTACATGATGCTGCATGATATAGCACTGATTTAAGTACATATTCCCTATTCAACTGTATAAAGAAATCATAAAGAATATCAATATGAAATTATTTTTAATCACTCCGAAGTCCAGTTGAGTTACAAGTAATATACTCAATATATAAACTTTTATTTCTTGGTAAATATATCTCAGTATGAACCCAAATTTCAGTGGGTTTTTCTGAGTTGTTTTTTTTCTTTTCCTCTGGAAATGCAGTATATGACTTAGAATTGACGATCCTATATTCTCTTGTCTGGTAGCCTGTACAGGCTTGTTAGATATCAAAAGCCTCATGCTTATAGATATGAAAATTTTTCAAAAGAAAGTCATTGAGGTGTATGAAAAAATTTATCAGAAAGGAAATTGTTATTCTCCTTACCTAAATTATAACGGGTTCTTTGTTTAGCATTCAATTTTTTGTCTTGAGAGAAGATCCTATTCATTTGTTTATCTTTATTATTTTTCCTGTAGCTGTGAAACTTACATTTAAATAATGTATTTATGTGTTCAAAAGACAATTTTGTGTATGTATTTGGTCAGTCACCTGCAGAAAAACATTTTGGACTTCTTTTTCTTATTACTATTTCGCTTCTTGTCCTTGCCCTTCCTTAAGGTGACAGGATCACAACGCAGCAAGGTAAAACAAAAAATATGTGTGTATTTGTCTGGGTCTAATTTTGTGATTTTTCAGGCCCAACATCTTGGATAAGTTCAACTAAAGGGTCTTGAAATAATTTTTAGCATTTCAGTTCCAGCATGACATCTCCACCAAACCCTTTTTGTGCGCAAGCTCTTTAAAGATTTCAGGAACTATTTATGCAGAATATGCCATGTAAAATTGTGATACGGTTTTGGGGCAAACAGAATGTGATTTGGCTTGTTCATATTGTTTTGCTGTTCATGCCTTTTGTGCATCAGTTATCTTCTTTCTGGTTATAGCTTAATTTGAATTATTAAAACAACTTATTTGGCTATTAAGGGAAAGTAGTTGAACTTTTCTTGTCTATCTTAGCAGACCCACATTTCTGATGTACTGGTAGAATTCTGTTTCCAGTATTTGTCACAGACAGGACATCAATCATAGTTCATGTCTGATTCTGATCCTTTGGAGCTGAGTCCTTAGCCTTCATCATTATAGTATTTGACAGAAACTCCTTAGATACTCCTTACCTTAAATGATTCCTCGTTCTTCCATGTTTTCTCTTAGAACATAGAGGCAATAGCTCTGAAACCTCAGTGTTAATTTTTTTATTGTCTCAATTTCTTACACAGCCTTTTGTGTCTCACCATGAAAGCTTCACCATTTGTTTCTGAAAGGTGTCCCATGGCTATGCAGCAGACTACTTGCCTGCTTCATGCAGGTAAAAGTCTCAGTTCCCACTGTTGACTCAGGCCACTTGCTGGTAGTGCTGCAAGGCACTGGGATGTTCTGGGAGAAGGTAGGGTGTGTGGAGAAGCTAATTTTTTGTTCCAAGGTGTTTAAATACAGTTATTTGTGCTGTGGCTAATGACAACTAGAGTAAGTAAAGATGACTTGCTTGAGATTTGAAATGCAGAGATTTAGCTAATGGTCAGACTTCAGTCAGTAACTTCAAATTTTGTTTCCTATGGCAATGTAGAGAAACGATTGTAACCTTCTCCCTGGAAAAGAGCAAGGTGATTTTAGTTGTATTGTTTGCTAGCCTTCTATTCACATTCAGATCACAGAAGAAAGAGGTTCCCATGCATTTGTGGGGAGAAAAGATGTATATCAGAATCAACTTTATTCTCACTCCTCCAAAAATTTGCACAGGTCTGTTCTATCTTCATATGATAAAGGCATTATCCTGGAAGATGAATTTACTCACAAAAAGTTATTTAAAAGGTATTGTAATTGCTACGGACACAAAGTGCATATTAAAAAACCTTAAAGAAAATATATAAGCAATCTAATAATAAAATTTCTTTTTAAAATTCCAATAATTCAGCTATCCAAATACTACATATCTATCACTCTGCTTACCTGGCTGCCATACACTAAATCTTATATGCTCCATAGAAATTTTTATCTTGCTGTCTGTAAAGTATTTTGAAAGGGAAAAAACAGAACAAGAAATAACCGTTGCTTTCTTCATAAATGCATTAATTAGTTGTGCAGATGTGAAACTGTACATACCAACTGCGTGTGTGCTAGTCTGCACATTTGTGTGTTTTCTTTCTGTCTGGAGATCAAATTTTAATATTGAAGGCAGTACTTTTATTCTATCCTGTGTGTGCATGTGAAAAGAGTGACTGTTCAATTTATATGGGGATAAAAGTCTTGTGCTTCTCTCGACTTTAAAAATATGTGGCATTTGAAGTCTTTAATCTCTTCATAGTCAGAGCAATAGAGAAATTTGGGCAAGCTTAAAATGTGATGAAAATGCTGAGTGTATTTTATTGACTGGTTTTTGTTGCCCATATCTCATGCAGTGTAGTCTCATTTTTGTACAATTAATCTATATTGGGTTAATAGTGTGGACAATAGGGATGTGACAATGATGCTCTCTGTATGTTAGTATGTTCCTGTCAGCATTTACCTGTGGGTATTTGCTTTGAGTTACTACAGTTGTCTTTGCCCCTTCTCCTTTGACTCCAAGTTAACTTTTTATTATAATGAACAGATACTTAATGGATGGCCTGTAAAGTTGGTGTCACTGTCTCCTTTGATTCTACCTGATAGGAAATTCTTTCAAATCAAACTGTTTCACTAGCTGAATGCAAATAATTTTCTGTATTTGAGTCACTCGTACATATTAACGTGCGCTAAATACGTGTAGGATGGGAACTCAAAGAAAGAGAAAAATTAGTTTATATTTTTTAAATCATTTGTATTAAATTGATTTAAATTGGCTCTTCACAGGAAGAAAAGTTCTTTTCATTCCTGTTACTGGTAGCAACTTTTTTCATAGACTTCTATATTCATATTATTTTTGACAAAATGATACATTGTGCTGTCACTTAACTCAGACAAAAATTTTCAAGTTTCTGCAGAAACAAATAATGCAACCTCATAAGGCTCCAGCCCTTTGAAGTTGGTTGCCTTTATCTCTTACTGTCACAAATCCTGAATAAACCACTGGATGTCCATATATCACGTATTTACAATAAGTAGCTATTAAATGAATTAAGATCAGACTCCATAATCAATTTTCAGTTCTAAGAAAGTAAACATTCCAATCACACCATGTAAAAATGTGTTTTTCATCATCTTTTCTTATATTTAATGGATTGTATGAAATCTAATGCATGGTTTCACTCTCTACACTACAGAATGCGTTATTTATTCTTAGAATAGTTCTGGCTGAGAAAGGACCTTTAGAGGTCCTTGAGTCCAAACCCCTTGCAACAAGCAGTGATGCTTCAATGAAGAAGTCTAAAAGGAGTGATTTAGGAAAAATTCAATTTTATTTATAGAGCAAACACCAGCATATATTGAACTCAAAGGATTAAAGTATATATAAAGATGTATATGTAAAAAGATACAGAAGTTTTATGCATGAGTTCTTGATATTTTAATTACATAGCTTATACTTATGCATGCCTGACTTAGAAATGAACAGATCTTTTGCCAGCGTAAGACCTGCCTAATAGGATTTTTTCTCAGGACTAAACAAAAGTCTTGAAAATTATAAAATATGAAGACAATTCAAAGGAGAACCATTCATCTTCTAATAGCTGAGTTGAAAGCTGTTTCTGTTCTTTACATATTTTTATTTATTCTCTTAACTTAAAGTATATTTTACTCTGTAAAAGTATGATCTTATGCCAGCAGTCTGTCTTTTGGAGCTTACTGGTGGCAGTAAACAAACTTTCCAAATGTCCTAGTTCCAAGGAGGACTCCAAGAATCAGTCTCTGTATGAATTCCAAGAAAATTAAAGAATTTCAGTGACACACTTATCAGTTAAATATTCCCTTTAGGTTTGGCAAGTTTGTTGCCTACAAATTCAAACTTGTGGTTTTGCCCAACTTATTTTGGCATATGGTTTCATAATGATTTAAAACCCAAAAAACAGATAAAGTAGAAAATATTTGGGTCTCTGTTTTCCAAGAGTATGATTCAGAAGTTTCCTTGGTTTGGTAGGATTCTGGGAAAAGTCTATAATATGAGAACACTTGTATGTACATTTACAAGTGGTCAACTTTTTCCTATATAAATGGAAAACATCCAAGATAAAATAGATTTGTTCTTCATTGAGGATTGGTTTTGGTTTGGGGTGTGTTTCTTTTGGTTTATTTACTTATTTTTAAAATTCTTTTTAATTATTTAAAATGTTTCATTTAGTGAAGTATTTTTGCGAGTTTTGTAATGGTTTGGTGAGTGACAGAAAGTTGAAATCATTGGCTAATTACTTTGGTAATTGTCTTGGCTTCAGCTGGCAAGGAAGTGGATGCAGTGCAATAAAGCTGAAACTGGTAGCATAGGTAACAGTGCAAACAGTAAACACATCTTAGAGAAATGGAGATAACCTTAATAATTTAGTATACTTTGTAGGCAATGGCTGGCCCACTTCCTGTAAGTGCTGCCATCACATATATTTATATATATGTATTGACTTGGCGTGGAGAGAGCAACAGTGAAAATGCATTGTGAAGCTGAAAAAGGAACCATCATCTTTGTGGGTTATCATCAAAGAATGATTGCTTTTAAAAGAAATGCTTGTGGTTTTTTTGTTGGTGGATTGATTTCTTTGTTTGGTTTTGGTTTTCTTTTTTTGGTCTCTTGTTACTAATACTCTAGACATCTTGATTTCCATGGGAAATGCCAGTTCTCTCATTTTAAGCTGTTTGGCAATGCCTCTTCCTACTGTTCTTCTGTACTGCCATTGGAAGAAGTTGGTCTGTAGATTATGCAGATACATCCTTAAGCATTCTTAAAAATCTTTGATATTCTTATAAAAAATATTGTACAATGAAAGTAGTATAGCTGATGTTAGATTTGTGAATAGTAAATTTTGCAATGAAAGAAAGATGAAAGGGTGTTGGATGTAAACCAAAAAGTACCTAGAAAGAGTTTTCAAGAAAAGAAAGGTTGATCAATTTTCAGTGGCTTCTGAAGCAAATGAAAATATTTTACTGTAGCTATACTGAGCCTGTCATGTCATGGTTTTCTGGTGGTTTGTGTGTGTGGTGTGTGTGTGTGTGTGTGTGCGCGTGTGTGTATGTTTCTGTTTTGTTTTTGTTGAACTCCCAGGAAGAGGTTTAAACATGAAGGCAAAACTTTCAAACCCTAGCATGGCTAAATACAAAGCAACGCTGCCATTCTTTTTTTTCCTTTTTGTGCCTCCATCTAGATCTGTCACATAATTTAAAGCAAAAAGAAAGATACAATTTAACCACAGGAGAGCTAATAGTGTGAAAAAAAAACCCCTGATGAATTTTGTTTCCGCAGCACGATATTATCAAAGATTTAAGAAACAAATTTGCCAGCCTCGGCGAGAACTCTCTGGTAACAGCATAAATGTCTGTGTTGGTTTGCTTTTGAGTTAAAGGTTTCTTTTTCATTCATTTGAACATATTTCTCTTTTTTACCTCTTCTTTTTTAATTTATTACTCATACCCTCTATTTAGCAAGCCTTCATTTTTTAAACCTCTTCCATCTTCCAATGTATTTTTTCCGTAACTTGGATGGAAAGTTTATGGCAGCAAAGCTGTCATTCTGGCTACTTCTGCTGCAGCTGTTCCTGCTTTTAGGTCATACATGTTTTGGGCGTTGTGTTTTTGGACATGATACTAACTGATTGTGTCATGTTCCTTTTGAGTAAGCTTTTTACCACGCCATCTGATGGACTCACTGTCATAGGGCTCTATGCAACTTCCATTTTGCAACTTATACTGCTTAGTCATCCTCAATTCTCCAGCAAACTTCAATTTACCTGATGAAAGTTGAAACTCATCTGGAATTAACTGTGCCTTTATGTTTGCTCTTTATGCTCTTTGTGTTTTTGGTAGTAGTTTAAATTACAAAAAAGAAACTTCACCATTGCTCAAGCAACGCCATGCAGTATTGTTTCTTGCCGCTAGAGAATACAAAATATAAAAGCACAGTGTATTCTATCAAATATTCTGTTAGTAGGGGGAAAATCTATATTATAATATAATGATGTGTTTTGAAAAAAATTCTGAGATGCTTCTTTTACTCTAGTATTCAGCAACAACTTGCAACTCAAGAGCCACATACTGAGCAGTATGAAGTTATGGTCACACTATAGAAGATTATTAAGAGTATGAACTGTTACACAAAAACACAGCACAAAAGTGCAAGTTTGATACATGCAGTATATGTAATGAACATGGGCTTTGAACTAACCTAATGATTCACAATTGAGATTACTCTTTCCAGATAAACTGCTAAAAGCATTTTAAAGAAAAATACCAAGTGGAGATTATTAGTTGAACCTGTGAATTATTTGTTCAATAGCATCGTATGTATTAAAATGGTTCATGATGTTGCCATAGAGCCCATATACTAAGAGAAAACCAAGAACCTTTGGGGGATTGATAGTAATTCAAATCTCATGTTAAATGACTGGAATTTTTATTCAGGAAAAAGAAATGGAAAAGCAAAAACTTCTGTATCAACAAGCCAGGCTGCATGATCGGGGAGCTGCTGAGATGGTTCTGCAGACAATCAGTGCAAGTAAAGGTAAGGTTTTGGTGTATAGATTAAATTTTAAATCTTATATATAAAGACCTTTAAAGTGATTTTATTTTTTATTGGGCTAAACATACAGATGTTTGGCTCTAACGTTTGCTTTCAAAATGAACTCAAAAGTTCAAAGTTTTTGACAGCTAATCTAGAAAAGTATGATAAGTAATTTTCATGAGGCTATTGTTTCTATTGTAGTTATAATTAATTTTTCTAGTGCTAATTTTGAGGATGAGTGAAGTACTTCACAGCTTTAGCAGCACTGAATGACAAAATGACTCTCAAACTCTGGAATGTGTACAGTTCTGAAGTAGGTGTGGATTTAAGTCCTTTTGTTATTTTGTATTCTCCAAGTATCTGCTTTATTGGTGTACTTTGATCAAACATTTCAGAAGTTTAAATGATGCTTTCTTGCCTTAGAAACCATCTTATTCTAAGGTTTTATGCTTTCATCTTTTTCTTTTGTGATTTGTTTCTACAATAGCGATGTTTTAAAAATTCCTGATTACAAATTTTCTTTACTATAGTTAAATGCTTGGGTCACTGTCATTTTCTGAAGAAAACAGAAGAAAACATCCAGATTTTCATGCAGAGGGGACACATTTTTAAATTTGAAAACTAGATTATCATTGTGAGCCCAACCTTAAATCAACCGTTGGATGCTCTAGTGATTGAAGCATGATTTATATTCACTGAGCTCAGTTATTTCTGCCTTATGTCTTGCTTCTTCTGTGTACTTTGTGTGCATTACACTTTGTCCATAGGCACTCATGAAGAAATTAAGGAAAAATAGATCCGTTTTGCAATTCATTGAACGGATAAATAAATAATCAAAACATTCTTAATTTTATATATGATTCAAAAATATATTTAAAAATATTTTTAAGGTGAGATGGGGCCCATGGTTGCAGCTACCCTAAAGCTAGGAATTGCCATCTTAAATGGAGGAAATTCTACTGTTCAACAGGTAAGCTACTAGTTTCTTCTACCCATTCTAGCCAGTATAGGTCTATATACAATGGTCATTGTTACTGCAGTAGCACATTAAGTATTATTTGTCACACACTGTTTATCCTCTTACTCCTGTTTGCAGGATAAAATTGTATACAAAAGTACCTTTGGTAGGTATTTCTTATTTATTTACAAGTGTGAAAGAGATTTGTTTTGTACTTCAGGTGTAAAGGTGAAATTTTATGTTGTATTGTTTACAGTACAGTAATTTCACGAATATAAGCTGCACCATTTTAACTAAAATTTTGCTCCCACACCAGAAATGCGGCTTACATTCAGGGGTGGCTAATATGTGA
>PYHW01009739.1:1481538-1494968 GCA_013186435.1 Turdus rufiventris | reverse complement strand
ATTTGTACCCTTTTAGCTTTTATTGTTTGAAGTTGGAAACACATGCACACTTTGGGGTTCTGATTTAGTATATTGAGCCTTGGCTAAAACAGGCAGAATGGTTATTGGGAGTAGGCATTGTATACAGTCACTGGTCTAATTAAATAGATAATTTTAGATATTTTTAATATTTCATAGCAGTTTCTAAAGGACAACCCCAAACTATGCACTTATGTGTATTTCATGCTGGTTTTCTTGGATTTCTTGCAAACAACTTTGGTTTTCTTTTTTGTTTGTTGCCTGAACAAAAGGGGCCATGTACCGGGAATCAGCAAAGTCTGGCACACAGCAGGCTGTGGGATGCTGTAGTTGGTTTCCTTCATGTGTTTGCCCACATGCAGATGAAGCTCTCTCAGGTATCTTTTTGTTTTACTTTTTACTTCGTAAGTCACTAGCATATTTGTAAAAGAGAAACAAATGCTAACGTGTTTGAGTTATTAATAACAACAGTTGGTAGGAAAAACAAAAGACAGAGATGCTAGAATATAATGAAATCGAAGGAGTAAATTGAAAAACCTGAGCAGGTGTGAATAGCAGGCTGTAATTGGATCACTGGCCACAGGTACAAAGCAGATTATATCAAACTGCATACAAAACATATCACTGATATTCAGAAAGAACTCTCAGTTCCAGTCTTCAGGACCACAATTCTCTCAGGTTTTCTGCAGTTTCCTTTTATGCAGGACCCATCATGTTTGCTGATGGCTCCTACACTGAACCCTAGTTCATCATTATTAAACCCTAGTTCAACATGTCTGCATCTAAACTTTTTTCACTCTTAGTAAAGAGCAGTCTGACCTTATAATGGGTGAATTTCTTTTGAGTGTGAGTACTCATTTCATAAGCTGTAGAAATAGTGAAGGGGACTGGCACAAACAGTTATTTAGAATTTGAAAACTGGGTGTGAGGAATCCTATCCTTAAGCAGTGCATTTTTCAATTTCTTAAATTTTTTAAAGAATTATTTACACATTTTAATTGAATGTGCTAACTTTTTAACATAATTGGGCATTTTTAGTGAAAAATGTCATATGCTCGTGAAATCGTTATTTTTAAGAAATACAGCTCTGAAGTCTCTGAGGTTTTCCATGTAAGTATTCTTTGCATAATTAAAGTAGTCTTGCTCAGATTATTTTTCTCCCTGCCCTTGGAAGTTAATGGATGAAAGTAGACTGCTTCCTTACACTTGTGGACTTTGGGCTACAGGTCCACTTCTTATACTTTATGGCTAAATATAAACCTTCTTCCCACAAATGGCATCACAATCAAACCTGTTTTTCGAGAGAAATGCATTGCTTTCCTACTGAAGTGCATTTAAAAGTTCCTATGGATACCATTCTGGTTTTGAAACATCTTTTTTTATTTTAATAATTTTTCAAAAGTCAATGTTTGTGTAGGCCACAGTGAAGATTATTGTTATTACTTTCTTCCTGTTCCACTAAAGCAAACTGGAAAGAGGTACTTAATGTGTTGATTATGAAATATGATGTGGCTATTGGCAAGATTTGCTTTTACAATAATGACAAGTGTATAGTCTCAGCTGTGCCCAGAGTGGTTTCATAGCATCTTTGATTACTGAATCTAGAAAATAACAATACTAATCCTGCTGCTTCAAAGATAGCCCAGCAGCTTTGCACAGCAGGAGTATGGACTTGTGATGTTCTGTGGTATGACAGAAACACAGTCTACTCCCGTGTCACTGAGGAAGAAATTAAGTAGTTGAATAATTCTATCCGGATAGACTCCAGGAAAGTGAGTAGTAAACTCAGTAAACTCAATGAGACAAGAAGTGGCTAAAAAATAAAATCAATTTAATGCATGTCTAAGGACTTACTAATGGAGCTTTATTAATAAATATTTTAACATTTTGTTTTAACTTTTCTTTTTCCCTCCAGAACGTTCAGTGGCCTATAATGAAATTGCTCATTTTGAATCATTTTATAATTTGAGCTCTGTGTACTACTGCTATTGCTGTTTTTACAATTTATCAAAGCTGTAGACTCGATTACACCAAAAGTGACAATATTTTAGCTGACAGGAAGCATTACAGAAGCATCGTCTGTGACCTTAACATATCCAGTTACTGCTTTAAAACTTTTATCGCTTTCAGTTTTGTCTTTATTAAATCACTCTTTCTAAAAACATGATGGTGTAAATATACTGCGAGGAGTTAAGCAATTAAGTATATTTTCACTGTATTACCATTTTTGACACTTCTAGCTTCTTAATTTCTAAGTCTGTTTTTTATAAGGTGGAATATGCTTGCACATAAACAAGCCAATATCAAAGAGATCAATGTATTGTTTATATTTATATACTGTCTTTCTTATTTAGGATTCCAGTCAAATTGAACTATTGAAGGAATTAATGGATCTTCAGAAAGATATGGTTGTCATGTTGCTGTCTATGCTTGAAGGTATTAAAAATGTGAAAGCTTTTTAGCAGTTGTTCTAGCAAAGTTTTTACCTTTTTTGATTTTCTTAATTTGAGAGATAATGCTCTATATTTCTTTGCATTTTTAATTTTCATGTTTCAATTGTGAGAAGACCTTTCAGGACTGAAAGTGAATGGTAGATTTAGGTAGGGTAGTTGACATATTAATTCCGAATTACAGAACTTTATAAAATCCAGAGCTAGCAGAGGTTTTTTCTTTCCATGAACTTGACTTATCTTTTGGATTAGATGAAAAGGCTTTTACTATTTAAGTTGAAATCCTGAGTTCTGGGGACAAAACCATTTGTCAGTCATTTTATTAACAACCTTAATGTATATCTATATATATAGTGATCTTACCCATAAAGAACAGTTTCATTCATCTAGTGACTATGTTCAAGGTCCTGAAATTATGATTCCCCAGGCTTTAGACTCATAGAAGGTTCCTGAGAAGCAAAGTAAATTCTTTAGGCAGTGCTCTTTAAGGAACCTACTGAGCTGCTCATCTAGATGATAGTGAGCTAGTGACACTAGATCTGTCAGTGCTCCACTATAGTGAAATTTATAATATGCTACCTCACTTTTAGTACTGTGTTAAAAGTATGTTCTCTCTTTATAGGCCTTTTTAATTCTTCCTTTCTGTAATGGCAAATAATTAGTCACTTACATTTTTTCCAAGTCTTAGGGTAAAGTTGATAGTAAAAGACTTCAGATTTCATATCTAGCTTTTTCATGTAAGTGTGTTATCCAATAATTAATCATTCTTACTCTTTGATTGCTTCACTAATCATTATAATTGACTTTTTTTTGCCAAAATATTTGCTGACGTTATCTCTAATATCCTGTCATCACCTCTAGGTAATGTTGTGAATGGAACTATTGGAAAGCAAATGGTCGATATGCTTGTAGAATCATCGAACAATGTGGAGATGATTCTGAAGTTTTTCGATATGTTCTTAAAATTGAAAGATTTGACTTCCTCTGATGCATTCAAAGAATATGACCCTGATGGAAAAGGGATAATTTCGAAAAGGGATTTTCACAGGGCAATGGAAAGCCATAAGCACTACACTCAGTCTGAAACTGAGTTTCTGCTGTCATGTGCTGAAACAGATGAGAATGAGACTTTGGACTACGAGGAGTTTGTGAAACGATTTCATGAACCGGCAAAAGACATTGGTTTCAATGTTGCTGTTCTCCTGACCAACCTGTCAGAACACATGCCCCATGATACACGCTTGCAAACTTTCCTTGAGCTCTCAGAGAGTGTGCTGAATTACTTCCAGCCTTTCCTTGGACGCATAGAAATCATGGGCAGTGCAAAGCGCATTGAGCGCGTTTATTTTGAAATAAGTGAGTCAAGTCGGACTCAGTGGGAAAAACCTCAGGTGAAAGAGTCAAAAAGACAGTTTATATTTGATGTTGTGAATGAAGGTGGGGAGAAAGAAAAGATGGAGCTTTTTGTTAACTTCTGTGAGGATACCATCTTTGAAATGCAACTGGCTGCCCAGATCTCCGAGTCAGATCTGAATGAAAGGTCAGCTAATAAAGAGGAGAATGAGAAAGATAATCCTGAGGAAGAAGATCCTAGAATGGGTTTCTTCTCTCTTGTGACCATGAAGTCAGCTTTAGTAGCTCTCAAGTATAATTTAATGACTCTTATGAAAATGCTCAGCATGAAGAGTCTAAAGAAACAAATGAAAAAAGTGAAGAAAATGACCATGAAGGACATGGTCATGGCTTTGTTTTCTTCCTACTGGAGCATTTTGGTGGGCTTACTACATTTTGCTTGTAGCGTTGTCCGGGGCTTTTTTCGTATCATATGCAGTTTGCTGCTTGGAGGAAGCCTTGTGGAAGGAGCCAAGAAAATCAAGGTGGCTGAACTGTTGGCTAATATGCCAGATCCCACTCAGGATGAGGTGCGTGGGGAAGAAGAGGAAGGGGAGAGGAAACCAACAGAAGCTGCGTTGCCTGCGGAAGACTTAACAGATCTGCAGACTTTAACAGAAGAGAGTGATCTGCTCTCAGATATATTTGGTTTGGATTTGAAACGAGAAGGCGGACAGTATAAATTGATCCCTCACAATCCAAATGCTGGTTTGAGTGATTTACTAAGCACTCCCTCCTTAGCCCCAATGCCTGAGGTACAGGAAAAAATCCAGGTAATCATATGTTCTGTTTCCGACAGATATTTCTCTCTTTCATATATTAAATGTAGTCTTGAAATAAAACTTGGTTTTCTGGGTTTTCTGACCTTTTTTAAAAAATGTATTATTTACTTTTATAATTACAAGTAAATTTACATAATTTACATGTTTAATTACTGGTGCTTACTATTTCTGACGTCACAAACTTTAATTTCCACAACCTTTTCTAAGTACGTGGTGTTTTGGATTGCTTTGAATTCAGTGTTAATTTGCCTATCTTCATTAAATGTAAATTTAATTATCATATTTTTTCAGATTTTACATTGTTTAACAAAAAACAAGACCACTAACATTCTGGTTATTCTTTTAACTATTTCTGTACTATGTAATGTTTACACAGTTTTTAATTTTTCTGTAGGAGAAGGTGAAAGAAGATGAAAAGGAAGAGAAAGAAGAAACAAAATCAGAACCCGAAAAAGCTGAGTATGTAATACTTTCACCTGTGATCCTACAAAAAAAAAGTTTTGTTTGCTGAAAAAAACTTAGGTTCATTTGTACTTCTTTGCCTTTAATTTTCTGTTCATTAACAATCCAGTTGGTTGGGGTGTTTTGTTAACAATCCTCCTCATCTGTGCATGTTTGCAAGGAAATGCCATGTAATAAGCACCACTCTGATTCTATTAATTTATCTCTTCCCAGAACCATCCTTTGTAATGTCAATTTAATTTCTTTTAGTATGTGCTTAATTGATTAGTTTTTTATTTTCTTGGCAAATCTCAAAGCTAGAAAAAAAAAATTTCTTAAAAATTTTGTAAGAACACCTTAGTTCCAAAGACCTGCTATCCATCAGTGGTAGAGTCTGAATCTGCTTTACCCTCTTCCATATGCTATGACATGTTTTGAGTTATATGTATTTTGCAAAACCTTAACATTCCAGTACAATTTTAAGGAATTACAGAGCACTCTCACATCTTTGAGATTTGATCAATGATAATTTAAGCCATTTTAAGACATGTTAAAATCTAATGTTAATGCTATTACCTCCGAATAATTATAATGGAAGGCAAAATATAGTGTTTAGTTTTAACCAGTAAAAACTGTGGATCCCCATCCCTCTATTTTATGGTTCCTGATACATGTACGTTTTTGTGTACAGTTTCTACCGCTGATTTATCACTGTCAAAATTGTAAGGAGATCCCTTAGTCTCACACTTTAATGGTTACTGATCTTCTGGGATGGCAAACACTTGTCCATGACAAAAAACTCTTCTTAATCAGTGCAGCAAATTTCTAATTTGGCCACTATAACTTTGTGAGGGAAAGTCTTCCTGACTTTTGAAGGTCATTTACTGTTGATTGCTCTGCTTGACTGCGTGAGTTGCAGTAATACCTGATTTCTCTGCCAGGAGTGCAGTGCCTGGCACTATTAGCTGCCCTGAAGCTACTCCTTACATGTTTATCAAATGTCTTCTCCGAAGAGGAGCCGTCTTTGAACATCAGTCATTCTGTTTGTAGATAGGAACGGAGAAATAAATAATGTAATTTAGAAGTTGCCTCTCACTCTGGTTTTGCTTCAAATGGACTTCTGTGATCTTTTCATCTATTATGCTGACAGTTCAAATTAACTTCTAAGACAACTCACAGTTTTTTAGTTCATGTGTTTGGAGAAGGCAGCCCATGAACTCTGGCTTTCTCTAATGAGACAGCATGGTGAACCCACACACAAGATGCTGACAAAATCTTACTTCATCTCCTCCTGGAATAGGTACCTATGACTTTATCAGGTGGGCAGAAATGCAGAATTTAAAACTTGAGGTTTGACTTGTAAGTGCAAGAAGAGCCCAATATTTCTGGAGCCTTTGTGGGAACTAGATTGTTTAAGTGCATGAGGTTGGAGGGGAGCACTTAAACACTCATGCAGACATAGAGCTGTCAGCTTACAGACATTTTGTCACTGCAAGAATCAGCTGCACAATCATGAAGAACCTCTAATAGCAAGGTTGGCAGGTTTTTGATTACCGCCTCTACCAGCTAGCATTCCCACTTCAGAGTGCCAAACCAGTAAGTTCCTCTGTAGCCTTAACCAGACTGTCACTTTGCCAGCACTTTGAACTGAAGAGGGATATTTGTCATGTGCATGAGCTGCATGAGTCATGACTACTTGAGCCTCATTAAAAGATGCAATATCCTACTTGAGGGTGTGCTATTAATTTAGAAATTTTATTAATTTGATGTATTATTTTGCCTTCATTTGTATCCTAAGAGGAGAAGATGGAGAAAAAGAAGAGAAAACCAAGGAAGACAAAGGGAAACAGAAATTAAGACAACTGCATACACACAGATATGGAGAGCCAGAAGTCCAGGAGTCAGTTTTCTGGAAGAATATCATTGCATACCAGCAGAAGCTTCTTGTAAGCTGTTCTCTAGTGTCTGTGTTTAGCTGTTGGCAGAGATGTGTACCACCATATTCTAACAATGTAAAGACAAATAGCATCTGCCGGACATCATTTTTCTATCCGCCATTGTCCATAAAAAGGACATGAAAGCAATGGTTTAATGGGAATGTTAGAGAAAAGAAACACACAAATAACTTGGTATACAAGATATTAATTCTTAGGAAGACAGTTATTGTCCCAAACCTAGAAATTCAGAGATGACTGTGCATCATTGTAAAACATTCATGCATTTTTCTGGGAGTAAAATTCCTGAATTTTTATAGCAGCTAGTGAGACAGTCATATTTCTCCTTCCTTGAGAGACACCTTTAGGAAATTCCAAACTGTCCTATAAAAAATCAACTAAGATAACCTGCTTAACCTGAAGCGAATTAAAAAAATGTTACAGATTTATATATATATTTTTTTGTGAAATAGCAAGTTAGTATTTGTCAAACTTTTCAAAACTTGTAGAAAATAAGACTTAATGAAAATGTAAAACTGCATCTGAGAGTCTCTTAGTAAAGTACCAGGTAACAATTGCTCCATAACTGCTTAAAACCTATGCTTTTATTAGCTAGGATATTCCATTCATATTCTCTGAGGCTAGAGTGAAATGCAAAGCAAAAATAAATACATTTGTACTATGTATATAGTATATAGTTGTGTAGGGGTGGCCTATTTCTAGCATGAGAACATAGCAAAACTACAAAACTGCAGTCAAAATCTTATTAAGAAATTAAATGTTTAAATTTGGCTTTTGAACTGAGATACAATTTTAGGGAAGTCACATTGCAATCATGTTATTTTTTTCCTAGAAGTCTCATTTTATATTTCACTAAAAGCCATCTATGATTAGGGCAGAAAAATGGCAGAATTCGTGTTGGTGTGTTAAAGCATTCAAAATGTGTGCTGTAAAGGTTTGTGAGTTGCCAGGAAGGGAAAAGGTGCATTTCTGCAGTCCTTTTGATAGCATAAAAATGTCAGAAAAGCTTTCTTTTCATGGTACTCAGGTCACACATGTATTTTTGCTGGTCTGGTAAAATGCAGTTGATTTTGGAATAGAAATATTTAAGATAAACTTATATGCAGTTTTTTCCATTTTTTTTTGGGTAAAAGTAGCAATTTGTTATATGTATGAATGTTGAACTACAGGGAAGATAGAGACTTTTGTATTATTAAATTACTCTTAGATTGTGAAGTCTTTGTGTTGTCTCTAAGTATTGAGAGAACAATGAAAAATTTGTGAAGAGGAAATTAGAAACCCTTCATCCTTTGTGAATGCAGTGAAACAAAAGGCCTTTTATTCGTTATTGTACATGTGGAGTAGGAGAGAACTTGTACATCACTCAAAATGTTTGTTGGATTGGAGTCTTGTTTGTATTTATAATTCTATTAAAAAGTTCCATATGGGGAAAAAAAACCCTCTCAGCAGCAACTTACTAATGACGGTTGAATCTTTATTAGGCAAAGTATATTTTTGTTCTGTTCTCTTTTCAGAATTATTTTGCACGAAACTTTTACAACATGAGGATGTTGGCGTTATTTGTTGCTTTTGCCATCAACTTTATCCTTCTTTTCTATAAGGTAAATTTCTCAAAATATTACTTTTCAAGTTGCACACTGGAAAATATCTGGGTTTTGTAGTCAATATGCTATGGTAAAACTGGCTAGCCTAACAGGTTAAATATCTGATTCATCCTACCACTTCAGAAAACTAACATGGTGACAGCTGAAATGTTTGTGTGAAGTAAAAATAGGCTTCCAGTACACAAATAGCTATTGACAGAGCATTGTACTGGGACGAAGGCAGTACGCTGAGAGCAATACCCTTGCCTCAGATGCTCCATTTCTTAGTACTGTGAACCAGCCAAGCTGAGCCTTCATCACTAACTTAAACTAATCCATGTCTGTTGAGATGTTTTCTTGTGCCATTATGCTCTCTTGAGTGGTTATATACAGCCAGGAGTCACATCATTTTAAGCTGCCTAGAGTATCTTGACACTGATTTTGTCAAGACTTTTAGTGTCGTTAATACAACTCTAGAATCTTTGGACTTAAATAATTTTCTGGCAAAGAGCTGTGATGATAAAGACTACTGTCAGACATTTCTTCTAAGAGGGCTGTGCCCTTTCTTGAATTTGAAGCGATAAAATTCAACGTGGACCAAATTTGCTAACATAGACAGTGAAAAAAAGGAATAGAAAAAGCACGTTATTACAGACTGGTGTAACAAGACAAAAAGGTCTTGCTGAGGTATTCTTTTTGGACATTTTTATGCAAAAAAGTCTTTGTTTAAAGCTTCTTTACAGTTATATTTTCCTTGGTATCATCTTTTCAGTTCAACAACTTAGCTTGTAGTGTTGTAAAGCTCCTATCAAAGGAATACAGTTGCAATATTAAGTATTTTAAACAGGTCTCCACGTCTGCTGTGACAGAAGAAAAGGAACTTCCTGTGGTGTCTGATGGTGAAAATACCAAGTTGAACATCCTGGAAAGTGATGATGATGATGAGAGGGTCATTGCAGTGCATTATGTCTTGGAAGAAAGCAGTGGCTACATGGAGCCCACACTGAGGATTTTGGCCATCCTACACACAGTCATCTCATTCTTCTGCATCATAGGGTATTACTGTTTGAAAGTAAGAAAAAAAAATTACCTCTTTTTTTATAGGTCTAACTTCATCTTTCTAGTGTTATAACTTAGAACAAAGTGAACATGCTTAAACAGATTGCGGCACTGTGTAAAGAAACCTGTTTTGTTAGTGTAATGTACACAGAAAGCGTGTGCTAGGTGATGTGTCTATTCAGGAAGCTGTAGACCAGTCTGAGTTGCTCTCAGACAGTTACAGCAGTCACCTGCTTCAGAAACTGCTTGTGAATGCTGAAGACAAGGTGTGAGTGCACTATTTCAGTATACTCATGTCCACTCCTGACTACTATTACAGTCAAGGTGGGTAATGCAAGGTTTGGTGCATTTGGGGACCTGTAAAATAGTTCCAGGAATTAGTAGAGTTTATTTTCTTTTTTTTTGTAACAGATTTCTTAGAAAAATCCACTAAACTTGGACCACTATTTATACCTGCCTTATTGAAATGTTCTTTTGAACTCATCCAGCTGATGAAAGAGAGTTGTAGTTAAAGCCTGGCTTGGTGTCTCAGCTGCTGACAGTTCTCTTTTTATTGCTTACAATCTCCACTGTTTGCAGCAAAACACTTTGTTTCCCACTTTGAAACCTCAAAAATGGTTTAATAGGTAAAAGGAGCTTCTAACATCAAAATGGAATAGAAAAATATCATCCCAAAATAATATTTGGAACTAGAATGTCTAAGGATTAAAAAAAATATTTTAGCTTTCACTTGACTACCTCTAATCCTTTCATAACACTGAAAAACTGTTTTTATTTGAAGGACCCCTCTTCAGGTGTTTTGAACATCTTTTTGGAACTGTTTAGTACACTGTAGTTTAATGATTCATTATTACCTGCACCTAGTGTATCGATACCTTTTCTGTGTTGTGAGGAATTGTTAAGTCTTTTAGTTTTTTCAAGTTCTATTTTTGCTTTCTTCAGTTTTGATACTTATTTCTTCATAAAAACCAGCTTTTCTTAAAGTTTGCAGACATATCAGCGCATTTTTCATAATTTCTGTGTATTCCTTCAACTGCAGGTTCCACTGGTTATTTTTAAGAGAGAAAAGGAAGTGGCAAGGAAATTAGAATTCGATGGGCTATATATAACTGAGCAGCCATCAGAAGATGATATTAAGGGACAGTGGGATAGACTTGTAATCAACACACAGTGAGTTTTTACTTGCTCTGTCTCATTATAGCCCTGCAAGTAATTAATTGTTCCTCTATTTCCACAATTACATACTTATCATCCATCTTGCCTGAAATAAACAATTATTAGGGATATATTTCTAGCAAGGATATACAAAATTTCCAGGTACCTGCAAGGCTAATGTTTACTGTAATTTTTACTATTACTGTTTAATCTTATGCATTCCCAAATTTTTGCCTTAAAATTATTTCCCTTCATAAAAGAAAAAAGAAATGGGATGGGTTTGTTTTGGCAAGGACTGTGATGATGGTTGTGCATTGCTGTCAGTTCAAGAGTGTGCTGTGCTTTGCATCACAAAAATGTGCTTTGCATCATATTTAAATTTCTGTTTCTCTGCCTGCTGGGACTGTGTGTGTGGGATGCAGCTGCTCTAGAGTCCTGTCTGCAGGCTTTGGCTCTGATATGCTTCTCACATTTACATGGTAGGCTGAACACCATTTGGCAGCTCTCACTCCAGAGGGTTCACAAGTGACTAACTGGCAATAGCCACCACACAGAGATTCTTAGAATCAGTATATATTTGTCTAAAATGCAATCTTGTTTATCTGTGTTTTTCAGGTCTTTTCCAAATAACTACTGGGACAAGTTTGTGAAAAGAAAGGTAAAGCTTATTTTTAAAAAGATTCATGAGGTTAAAATAAAATTCTAATGCATGTTTCTGTTCATGTTTGGAGGAATGTGGACTACTACACTTCTTTGAAATATAACTTGAATTCAATGTAAATTGTCGTATTTATAACTTTAAAATACAAAGAATTTCTTACCACATTTTTACAACTATTTTTAATATATTTCAAACTTTTTCTACACACAGATTTATATAAAACAGGAATTCGAATACTTTCATTAAATTACACGAAGAATTTTGTGTGCACTTTTATGTATAATGCAAATTACATAAAATATCTTGTCTGTATTTATGTATTCACCTCCATATGTGAAGAACGGTGTCCCTCAAACAATAGAAGGTTAAAAAGTAGTTAACTGGAAGACAGGACAGATTGAGATATTTAGGCACAGGGCATAATTAGGCAACCATAACTACCTAGAAGGTATATACATTGCCTTTTTTGTCCCTTATCTGTCTATTATCCCATGATTTTTCTTCCCAAAGTCACCTAAATCCATCCTTTTCTCCATCTTTGCTCTCTCCCTGTAACATCCAGTAACATGCCATTTATGGCATGCATAGTGTATGCATCCTTTGGCAGTACCCTCTTAGTCTGACAGGTGATCTGGAGAGTTTTTACCAGTGACTCATTTTGACAGGTTTCAGATTTGGGTCTGAGGCTCTCCTGGGACCACTCTGGAGAGCATCCATTGACTGTGAAGCCATAGTTTGAGTTCCTGCCTGCCACTGTGCCACTCTGTCACTGTAGTTCTCTAGGCTTGAGGAAATGGGCCTTTGGTGGCCCTTGGCTGTGCAAGGTATTCTTTGTACTCTTCCCTGAGCATTGTGTCCCTGGGCTCCTTTGCGGGTGTGCAGGTGAGCTTTCATTGCATAAACTAATGATCTCTCAGAAACAGTCCTGTCTAAGCAGGGACTGCAGAAACTCATTTCTCACAAATGCTATTTTAAATATTGTCTCAACTTGCTCTTAAGAAATAAATCTAATGTTTGTACAATAGCTTATAGCAAAAATAATATTTTTTGTGTATTTGGTTGAATTTGAAAAAGAGGGTGTGTATGTTATTGGATCAGATTTACCCCCTTTCACTCTTTAATGTCAATCTTGTGTCATACTTTTAGGAACATATATTTTTTAGTACTCTTAGCTCTTCTGCTTTGTAAAGTCTTAAGTCAACTTGACAGAATGATTCCTTTGAATTGTGTATTCATTTTGCTGAGGAAAATGTTTTTTTCATATTTTAGGTTGTTATATACAGATTTCTACTTGTCTCTCTAAGCAAAGGGGAAGCAGTAGCTCTCACAGAGTACTTGAGAAAGAAAAAATTCTACATTGCTTCTGTCAATTGGCCAATGTAGTTGGTCAAGGAAGGGTGAAATCAAAAGTAAAGAAGTATGGTTTTAAGTTGTGTGGAAGATTTTGTACCTTAGCTTTGGCTGAGGAACTGTGCTGTATGATTTAAATGCCTTCAAATACACTATTTTGCAATGAATGTCTTCTTTTATATATATTTGTGTTTTAATTCCCAGTCTACTAAAGAATCCATATCATGAAGCACTTTTTTCAGACTTGTTACAAAAAAGGTTTCTCTACAAACCTGCAAAAATATCAATAAATATTTAAAGCATTTCCTATTAGAAAGCTGGCAAAATAGCTCCTCACCTGCAGGAGTCACTGATTTATGATCTTGTTATATAAAAATTTGTATTTCTTGACTATTCTTTTTAAAATGAGAAGAGACAGATAATATTTAGGAAGGAGCTATGTATTCAGTTAGAATGAAAGCAAGTAAGTGTTTATTTCCAGCAAAATTACAGTAAATTCATGACCATAAGGCGCACCGGACTATAAGGCGCACCCGCCGGCAGCCAGCAAAATTCACAACATGTAGATCAGATAAGGCGCACCG
>PYHW01009739.1:1460505-1474782 GCA_013186435.1 Turdus rufiventris | reverse complement strand
GTGGAGATAAGGATCACTGCCCCCATTCTCAACAGATGGTGATAGAATAGATACTTTTTATCACACTCTGTATTGTAACGTGAGGCTTATAATCAGGTGTGTCTTATCATCATGAAATTACTGTAATTTAAATCAGGAAAAAAATTGCAGTAGAGGCATTTGCAAATAAGGGTTTAAGAATTTCAAAATTAGTTTTCTAAGATAAATTCTGAATTTCTTGATTTTGCCCACATCTAGTTGACTTCATATTTGAGGATTTAATATTGTTGCACAAATAGAAAATTCTCAACGACATCTAGAAATGTCTCTGTTTAAAAATAACTGTTTTCTATTGAAAGAAAAGCATATTTAAGAAATTTCTACTTTTCCTTTTTGTCTTGAATTACGTAAAAGATGAAAGCCGTCAATTTTATTTTGAATGCACTTGTTTTTTCTGTTAGTCTTTCCTTTATCTAGCCTGGTACATGACCATGTCAGTCCTTGGCCATTACAACAATTTTTTCTTTGCTGCTCACCTCCTTGACATTGCAATGGGGTTCAAGACATTACGAACTATCCTGTCATCAGTTACTCACAATGGCAAACAGGTATCAACTCTCATCTCTTCTCAGCTTCTTTACTTAAAGAGTACACAGGAGGAAAGATCCCTTCATTAATGAGTCAGGTGCTCTGCAGGTTGACAACAGAAATGTTCTTTCGTCATGAACTCTAAAACTTGAGTTAATGAGGAATCTAGACAATGGGATTTATAAGCAAAAGAAAAAGTATTCTCCCTTCTAAAAATAGTCCTGAAGTTTTAGCAAATTACCTATGAATCAAGGGGGCATTTTTTATAAGGAGTTTTTTAGATCTGGGAGCTACACAAGTGAAATACCAATTTACAGAATACTGAAGCTCCCTGCAAACTGCTTTCCATTAAGCTCACAGCAAAATCTGAATGATGCTGCAGTTGAGCACTGGAGTACTTGTTGCTGCTTTTCTGAGATATTAAAATGTTAGGAACAGGGGGTTTTTTTAATGTGTGATTTAATACATGTAAAAAAAGTTCCTTTCCTATTAAATTTGTAGCTAACTTTATTTCAATTAATTATATACTTAGTGATAGTAATATTACTATTAGACAGTGAATTTTCAGATTTTTTTAATCTCATTGTGGGGATTGTATATGAATCTAATGCATTGCTTCATTGTGTATCTATCCATAAGATTTGTCTTTGTAATTACGTTTCTGAAACATCGTCTTTGATCAAAATAAAATGAAATGCACAATCTTTACATGAGAATATACAGATATATTAATATGTATTACAAAAAATGCAATACAAGCCTCCTTCCCTCCTCCTCCTTTTCCATAAAAAGGAAAAGGTTTCCTGCTGCTAGTACAGTAGTATAGTTCATTGTTACTTTATTATTTTTTTTTCCCTCCTAAAGAAAAGATAAATCACAATTCCATAGTGGTGTTACAATTCTGTAATTTTGTCTTCCAGCTTGTCCTGACAGTGGGGTTACTGGCAGTAGTGGTGTACTTGTATACAGTAGTGGCATTCAATTTTTTCCGCAAGTTCTATAACAAGAGTGAAGATGGGGATATGCCGGACATGAAATGTGATGATATGCTAACAGTAAGTCTTATTTTGCTTTTTGTTTTTTTTTCCTCTGTCTCAAGCTGTTGTGGTTTTGTCCTGACCTTCTTGTTAATTGGTACTCATACAATGATACCATTAGCCAGCAGGCAGGAAAGGTTGTAGTTGAAAGCAAAGGGACAAATATGATGATCAAATCCTCAACAAATAGACCTTGTGTGTGCTCAACAAACTCATCTATAAAGGAATAGAAGAAATGTGGTACTATACTTTGCTATAGTTGTTCAAAAAATGCAAAATGCAAAACAAGCTATAAGCTGAGCTGGCTAAAGGGCAGTGCCTCTGAATCTTGAAATTCAACAGGTCATTCAGGAGGAGGGTCAGCTATAGGCAAGCATTTTCATAAGTAATGCAAATACTTAAGCTTTAAGCTTTGAAATCCATCAGTTTCTCTTAGCATGAATTGCCACAGTTGTCTGTAATAGGCAGTTCAGTAACTACTGTCTTCAGAATCGCCTTAAATTATTTTGTACTAAGACAGTGCCAAGCTTTGGAGTTATGGGTGGTAGGTAGAACTTAAACCATAAAGAATTTCCAAAATTTCCTTTAATATCTCTCCAAAAACAATAATGTACCACAGTTAAATGTATTTCAGTGTGCTATGACACATGTATCTCTTCCAGGGAGTCAACAACATTTAAAAGCCAAATAAATAGATAAACTGTTGAAGCAGATTAGTGTGTCTGTATTTTTGTCTGGTTTGGGACATTTGGCATGCCAAAACCAGGTAAACTGGAACACAAATCAGTGAAGGGATGCTAAATTGTCAGGCGCTGGAGCACTTGCTGTGGGAGGAGAGTTGAAGGGAACTGGGCTTGTTTGGCCTAAAGAGAAAGTCTCAGGGTGAGGGTGTATAAGAGAAGCTCCCAGTGTCTGCAGAAAGATGATTGGGAAGACAAATGCAAGCTCGTACCCAAAAGTGCATAGCAGGAGACTGTGGACATAAAGTAGAAAAATATGTTCTGACTGGGGAGCCAAGCAATGGATCACATTGCTCAGAGAGGTTGTTGCAGTCTCCAGACTTAGGAAGTTATAATGAACTGACTTGATAAAGCCTAAAACAATTTTTTTCTGGGGTTATAGTGGGCTCTGCTTGGAGTAGAGACCTCATGAAGTCACTCTGACCTGACGTGCTCTGTAATTCTCTGAAAACACACTTATCACAAGGCTATGATGGAGTACAGGAATGAGTTAGAGTAACATGTTATGCTATAAAATTGGGGTTGTCTCTTGTAAAAACACTATCACTTGAAATGGGATTTAAAAGAAAAAATAAATGTACATAATTTTTTAGAAATAAAAGCCCAAAACTTTTTAGATTGTAAAATGTTTAGATTTTATTGTAAGTAACAATACATTCACTTATTAAGTTAATTATTACCTTTCAGTCTTGGGGTATAAACTGTCCCTAGAAACTGTTAGATTTTTCAGGCATGGATCACTCAGCATTGTATGTTATTGCATCAATTTCCTACAGAAGGGATTTTGGGGGACAGTGTGGCATAGAAATAGAAGAATGGATTTTTTTTGCACGGTTAGGTTTTAGGAGTTCGTTACTGTCATCACTAATTTTTGAGAGAGGGTGAGAACCCCTGACCTATAGTTCGCAAAGCTGCTTAAAGGAAAAATCCAATCCCCTGCTCTAGACCCCTAGATAGTGATATCATAATTTTCTATTAAATTATAACATGACAAAACTGGAAATTTTGTATTTTCAGCATCCCAGGCAACTGTACTGACAGACCTATTTATATCACTTTTCATATCATAGTTTCACAGTATTATTCTCAGACATTTTCAATAATTGGCCTGTTCCCCACGTAAGCATTTACAAAGATTTTTTGCTTGATTGTGGGTTTTTTTGTTTTATTTTGGCTTGGGGAGGAGGATAGTTTATTTTTAAATTTGAATTTGAAACACTAAAACCAGGGAAAATCATTCACTTTTGAGCTAGGAAATTGGAAAAGGAGGTGGCTATAATGGTGATGATATTTCCTATTCACACTGCTGAAATGATTTTATATGAATCATGGGGTGCTGCTGAGCTTCTGGTAGTTGAACTTTTGATCTTATTGAACTGCTACCTAATGACAGAACATGAAATACTGCAGCTTCAGCTGCATGCCAGCATTCCGCCTCCCCCCCCCCCGCATCAGAAATATGCATAATCTCAAAGGAGAGAAAAAGATGGCTTGGTGTGTCATAGTTCCTACACCACAGACCAGTTCTGCTAATTACTGAATTTGTAACACTGGGTGTTTTTGCTTTTAGCTGCAAACAGCTTTTTTATCACATTGTTTTGTCTTTTCTAGTGCTACATGTTTCACATGTACGTTGGAGTACGTGCAGGAGGAGGCATTGGTGATGAAATAGAAGATCCAGCAGGAGATGAGTATGAAATCTATAGGATTATCTTTGACATCACTTTCTTCTTCTTTGTGATTGTCATCCTGCTTGCAATTATCCAAGGTATGCATTTGTAATCCTCAGTAAGACTGAAAGCATTATTTAGCAGTACAAGGATCTTAGTGCTGTGGCAATCACAAACCTGAGATTCAGACAGAACAGCGGGGCAGATCATGAAGGATGCATTTATATGGAAAAATCACACCCAGCTGACTCTCATACGCTGCTCTTCTGAGTGTCTGTAAAATCAACAGGCTCTAACTGGATCAACAGAAAAAAAAAAAAGAATTTTTTTGCCCTAAGAATACTGATGTCACTGCAGTTTCTGTCTTGTCATTGCCCTTTCTAAAAGCCTCCTATAGAAATCTTGTGGCACAACTTAAAATTGTCCTTCAGTGCAACCCATCTTACGTGAGCTTTCATGGACAAAATCAGTACTGCTGTCAGTATTTCCCCTGCCAACATTATAGGTTCTTGACTATCTGGCAGATCCTCAGATTGGTAATCGTGGTGTGAAAATTGGACCCTAGCTTTAAGAGGCTAAATCATTTCTTACGTAAAAATTGCTGTTTTGTGTGATGCCTCCTTATTTGAACAATGTCTAAGAGTAGAAAAGGTGCTTGAAACGAAACAGCTTTAGTATAGCCTGGTTAATGACGCTGGAAAGTTAGCTGCCATTAGTTAGCTTTGTAATTTCAGTAAAACAAAATTTGACTGATAATGTTTCTCACTGTTGTAATCTGGATAGTGGATACCTTATTTTGGCATGTCAAGGATTTTTTTATTATGCTTACATTAATTATGTTCACTCTTATTACCTGAAGTACTTAAACCCCTGTTTGTTTCCATACTGTACCTTTAAAATATTGTCAATAGTACCAAAAAGGGTTTTTTTTAATTAAAGTTTACACAAGGTAGCAGAAGTATATTCTCAGTTTTGGGAAAATCGATATATAGTTTTGCTGGGTTCACTTGCTGTCCTAAATACTGATACCTCATTGCTTTCTGTCAGCTGGCAGATAACGTAGGATACTTTTGACAGCAGTAAGGGTGCTTTCTCACTCACTACAAGGAAATTCAAAAGGCAACTTTGAGCGTGTGATAAATTGTTCATTAATTTTACTCAAGCAACAGGTTTCTTTTGAAGTGTTTGGGGAAGGTGGAAAACTTTTTATATCCTGAAGTGGCATATCTCATGTGGTTTGTTTCTTCATTTTGAGGGTGGCTGAAGAACAGAATCCTTAACTGTCAATCTTTGTGCACAGGAGTGTCAATAGTCCTTGTGGAGTTAGTTCTTATTTGTATTGGAGTAAGTGAAGGGAATGCTATAAGCCATTTCTAATCTGACCCTTAGACCCTGTGATTCTCCTTCTTTCTGTATGTCCCTCAAATCACCCCTTACTTTTGTCAGAGCTCCTATAGTAGAACCATCTTGAGAGAGGATGCATGAAGCTCTGGGCCTCTGCATCTGCCATGTAATAAACATCTCAACACTGTTAAATGTACAGCATTGATTTTTCTATAGTAGGGTCATAATCACTGTAAACTCGTGTGTATCTTAATGTACTAAGTCAAGATTAGAGCACTGGGAATGAAACAGAAGTCTGTCCCATTTTTTAATTCAAAATGGTACTGCCAGCCATGTTGCTGGTGTTCCTTTGGCTTGCTCTTTTTTCTTTATGGTTTTGCTGTCTTTGGAATGTATATTGTCTTCTCTTATTTCTGCAGAAGATTCTCATATAATATTCTTTATCAGAGTTATGTTATGCCTGGATTTCCAAATATTCTTTGTCATAATTCTGTTCTTGAACATTAACTGTCACTTTAACTTAACCCTAGGTTTAATTATTGATGCTTTTGGTGAGTTAAGAGATCAGCAAGAGCAAGTTAAGGAAGACATGGAGGTAAGAACATTCATTCAGCTGCTGAATATCTATTTTCAAATTTCACAAGTATGTGTTTTCAGTCAAAATACAATTTAGCTAGTGGATAGTTTTTCAAGCTAAGAGGAAAATACAGTCCTGTACATGGTCTGATATCACATAATGTGAATTATAATGAATTGCATGTCTGTGGCTGTCTAAGTTATTTGGATCTTCAAAGCAGAGGTTTCTAACAGGTTATTAACACTGTCATGTTATATTTAATCTCACATGTAGTTCCCTTTTGGTTGATATATGTGTGAAAGTATCTTGTACTTTGTGGTTTTCTATTCTGTCATTGAAGTACATATGTTAGAAGTCAGGAAAGTGTTGCAAACTGCTGTGATTTGTAATATGAACTTGGAACATATTCAGTTTCAGCTGGAGAAGCATTGAGGTAAATATTGCCATGTGTCACAGTAAGTGCTGTTTAACATTAAAAAAGTCACCTGTGACCCTTGTATGCCATTCTGCCTCCTGATACTGGTTCACTTAGAGCTGGCAAAGATTTATTTTTTTAAACAGTAAGAAGCTATTCTGATGGTAGCTAGGCTTCTATTCAAGTGTTTTTTTACTGAGGTATCCAGTCTGAATCACTAAAATAAAAGCCTTTTTGTTCAACATGTATTATATGTGATGCATTGCCATTTTCAGGAAAACTGTTTTTTTTTTTTTGCCTTTTCTGAAAGCAGAGCAAGTGTTACATGTAGTGGTGAAATGCTCTCTGTTCTTTCTCCTAGACGAAGTGCTTTATCTGTGGAATAGGAAATGACTACTTTGATACAGTGCCTCATGGCTTTGAAACACACACACTACAGGAGCACAACTTGGCCAACTATTTGTGAGTACACTAAAAATGCACTCCTCACTAACTCATGATCCTTGCAGCCTCCTCCGGTACCTGATTGCCTCTCTTGCATAAGTAATAGTTGGTACTGTTCAGCTTTAATGTGCATTTGTACGTTCTGATTTTTGTGGCAGTGGCAGCAAGGAATTAAAAAGTTTCATATCCTACTTTCCATCTTGCTTGTGCCACAAGAAGTTTGTATAGATTATCGGTGGAAATGAACTTGATATGTGGCTGCAGAGGCCACATAAATTGTTAGATTAAATTACAATTACCATTTTCTGTCTCCTTCCAAGTGGGTTTTCGTGGGGAAGAAAATGTCTGTTGTAATTTTTTGTTTAGAAAGTTTATAAAATCTTCATTTAAACTGGGTTGCTAACTATAAGTCAAACTGACTGTCATCCATTTTACTATACTACTCATTGAACAATGAATGTCAGCAGTGTCAGGAAAGTGTTTAATCTGTCTCAGAATATCATCATAGATAGAAATCTGGATCTTGTAAATCCATGAACTGTACATGCTGAAGAATACCCATCTCCTTGTGGGATACATAATGTTTCCAAACACTCCATTCATAATAGCTGTTTCTTTGCTT
Organism: Turdus rufiventris; assembly: GCA_013186435.1. NCBI lineage: Eukaryota > Metazoa > Chordata > Aves > Passeriformes > Turdidae > Turdus > Turdus rufiventris. The sequence continues at coordinate 1,467,366 of PYHW01009739.1, read as the reverse complement.
GTAGGTTTTTTCTGATGTATCTTATTAACAAAGATGAAACCGAGCATACAGGACAGGTAGGTTGAACAACTCTATTAATGTCAGCCAATTCTGAAATACAAATGATTCAGGCTTGGAAAAATGAATAATTTTAATGGATAGCCTCTATGGTATGGAACTTAATTCTCATTCTTCTAAGCAATTCTTAAGACTTTGGTTCCTTAATGTTAGGGAGTATCAATTCTGTAACACTTTCTTTTCCTTTTTTAGTATCTGAACCTGTTATTTTTAAATTGTTATTTCCACAAAATATAAATACATACCATAAAGAAAAATGATGAGAAACAGAACACTGAAGTATTCTGTGAAAGAAGCACCCTTCATTTCTACCTTTAAATTCATTTTTTTAAGTCTTTGTTTTGTATTATTATGATCTACATCTAGTCTTCTGTGTCTACATTCCTTAATAAGCCCATATGAAAGAACTTGTGCATATATTTTAAATGAAAATGATGTGAACTTTTCTCTGGAGGTTTCTTCTTCTTCTCTGTTCTTTCAAACTTCTGGTGCCCCCTTCAGCTTTCTTTAAGTATATTAGAAGTCACTAAGAAATTTCACAGTCTTTTTCTTTCCTAGTGATACTCTTTCAGCTGACTAAACAAATGCTCCAGTGTTGCAGATCAAAATCCAAAAGAACTGAATAGTGTGACATATATAGCCCTACAGACTTGGGTCAGAGGAGTGATTTGCTGTAAATCTATGTGGCTTGCTTTTTCTGAACTCTAACATGTGTGCTGTAATCATCTTTGCATAAATCTCAGCCTTGTTCAGCATGAGATTTTATGTGTTTGCTTTGTTATTTTTGAACCATCAACTGAGAATTTTATACTAACTGAGATTTTAAAAGTCTTTTTTTTATTTGCACTTTCCATTTTCATGGCAGTGTGTCCTACTGTGTTTCCTGAAGATAGATTTCTGCTAACTATTCAGTTTTGATACTGTTAGGTGATAGTTTGCAAGTTAAGAGTATTTTATACTACATAACTTCTAGGAACATGCTTTAATGGTGGGCTTGTTACTAGTTTATGGTTGGATTCAATGATCTAAAAGATCTTATCTAAATAATTCTCTGATTCTGTAACTGGTGTAACATGTCCTTTCTACTATGAAATTTGCATAATAAAACCCACATTTAAGTGGTGTGATTAGAATACAAATAAACTGACACATTCTTTTCTATTCTTTGGAACCTCTTGACACAGAACCCTACCCAAACAAATAATCGGAAAGGAAGAAATACCAAATGCCACTGACTCAGAAAACACTGAATATAAAGTTCATTTTGGTGTATGGTTTGGTTTGTAGATATGTTTTGAAATTACTGATGCATAAATTCAGTCAAATTTCTATTACAGAAAACATTCTTCTTACCCTGCTATTTGTCTTGTGGCCAGCTTTAATTGGGCTTTACAGTGCTCCGTGATGTGAAAAAAAGAACTAAATTACCTGGTGCATCTCTATAGTGCTTTTTGACCAGGTGACAAAACCGTAAAAGCTATTCTGAACTAATCAAAATCATTGACCTGATTTTGTAGATCTATGTTCAAGAACCTGGCATGCACAGAACCAAAAAAGTGAAATGATATATAAATAAAAGAGAAAAAAAAATAGGGAATGGTTGATGGTTTCTCATTAAACCAAGTTAAATAATTTGTATGTTTCTTTCAGGAATCATATGTATGGAAAATGTATCAAGAACGGTGCTGGGAGTTTTTCCCTGCTGGTGATTGCTTCCGAAAACAATATGAAGACCAGCTCAACTAAGCAAAAATGAGGATTTCTGGATAAAAATGTCCATGTATTTCCCAACTCTTTTGGGAATGTCTAAAAGATTTCTTAAATCCCCAAAGCTGTGTGCGTTTTGGAGCACCAAAGCTCTGTTTTTAATGACCCAACTGCACTTTTATTTTCTTGTGTATTTGCTTTGAGAACACTGGAGTAAAGAACAATGAAAAAATACAGCAACTTTGGAACCAAACCAACCACTTGCACAGACAAAAGATGTCCCTATACATAACATGCACACACAAGTAGAGACTTGAGACAGCTTATTTTTGAAACTGCCAGATGATACCCTTGTCTAAAAGATCACACTTGGGGTGACATGGTAGCAACACTCATTTGGTCTGTTTATTTCATCATCCTGAAAGGAACTATATGTAGTTCACAGAGCACCATAAAAGATTGTTGTGGACACTAAGTTGTGGGGAAATAGTGCCTTACTATATGTGGGTTGAGCTATGCAGAAGATGAGTGCATGATGACTTTTTTTTTTTTTTCTTTATGTCTTCCCTTCCAATTTAATATTTATTTTGTGGTTTTGGTGGGTTCGGGAGGAAGGGATTTGATTGTGCACATCTTTTTAGTAAGACTGGAGTGTCTCAGGACAAGATTAGGTTATTTTCATCAAGTTCATTTCACATTTACCTTCCTCTTTAGCTTTTGCTCTTATTTTGGTAATGCTCTGATACAACACTGCTACTTTATGAAATCTTTGTATGAATACAGGACAGCTGCAAAAAACACTTTAACAAGAAATGTTTCATTGCATGTTTATTATGCAAGTTTAAAACAATCAAAAAACAGCCTTCAGAAACAAGTTGATCAACATGAAAAAATATTCACAATAATTATATCCATAGTAATAAAGTGTTGTGGGCTTTATTGTACATCTGGAACAAGTGTCATCAACCAACAATATGAATATATGTTATGAATTTGACAGTAATTTTGGTTTCTTTTTTTTCGTTTCTTTCATTTCTGCCACCTGTGATTGATAGTGGAGTTGAAGATTTTCTTGTTAAATTATTTTTTAAAAGCAAAGCTGAAGCAATATCCATTCAGGGACTCCATCAAGTTGCATCATGAAACACCAATGATGTGTACATTACTCCATTTTGAGTCCTTTTCAATTGTAATGCCAGTCTTTACAAATAAAAAGAGACCTTCAGAATGGAAAAAAGCTGGTTTTGGTAGCATTTGAAGTCTTTGTTATAGAGTCTTCTTATCAGTCCCTGAATTATTTCAACCACTTCAAACCAGGATTAAGCTACTCTTTCCTTGGTACTGTTTTTGGTTCCTGGACTTCTTGCTGTTCTGTTGCTCTCCCTCATTTCTTTACAGGTCACAGTTTTGTCATAAAGAAATTTTCTGCATCAATATTCAGTTATAACTTAAATTTTAAAAAATTTACAATTAAGGGAATAATCACTTAAAAATGCTAAGGGATTATTCTTAAAAGTCAGGCTTTCAGTTCTGTGAATTTTGCCAAATTTGGTATCCTGTTCACAGTTCTGGTAAAATTCTCTCAAACTTTGCAAGATTTGAGGCCAGAGGCTGGGCAGGCTGGTACAGTAACCACAATTTGTATTCAGTTTTTTAATCACTCCCATCCAGACTGGAATGTTCAGTCGAGCTCGGTTTCCTTCCTATTTGGAACAACTTCATAAAGCACCTTTATTCAGCCTTTCTGGGGTTTGTGTCTAAGATTTAGAAATGGGGGATTGTAGTGATGTTTCTCTTTGGGTATGCAACATGAGAATAGTTGTTTGACACATGTAGACACACAGGTTATTTTAGTTTTGCCCATTTTGCAGAAAAGTATGTAACTAATGTTTGAGGGATATTTCAAGATGCTTTTATCTTCAAAACAAATTCAAATGGGTTTTGTAGGTAAATACCAGAATAAATGTAACATGTTTCTTTAACCTCAAGTTCCAAGTCAAAGAACTCCTTAGGCATCCTTCCTGCTGAATCCAGTATGCTGTTCAATAAATATTTGTAAAGCCGTGCTTAAATACCAAAGGGTTTTTTATTATGAGATCTACCGATTATATGGTGATGCAAAATGTTTTAAGTATGAAAAAATCTTCATTTATTAAATCAATTTTAGCTTTCACAGAAGCAAATTCCTACATCTAGGAACTGATCAGGAGAGTTTACAAGACTGGTGTTCAGTACTGAAAAAGGATTTGGTCTTGCTTTGACAAACCTTCAGACCCTGGTTTATGTAGTCCCCTCTGCAGTGGCTGTAGACTTTCTGTGAGCCCCTGAAACTTGGCATTTCCTGTTTGATGCACTAAGTTTTTCATGGAGGGAGAGCCTTTATCTTAACAGGTAATTCAACAAAAAGCCTTCTAACATACACTTTTAACAGGATCATATTATTCAAGCATTCCACATACTGTATAGTACACACTGTGGGATAAAATTTAAATTAAATTAAAAACTGTTAAATTTGTTTCAGTCTTAGGTGAAGGTTAAACAAAGTTGAAAAAATTCTTAGATTTTACTGAAAATTATTGAACTTCCGGTGACAAATGCAATGTCTTTGAATTTCTGTGTTGTAAGCAGTCAACCAATACAGACAATTCATGCCTTTAACAGTTGCATCTAAAGAAATCAACACTGACACAAGTATCCTGTACACTAGCACAATGTACAGGAGCAGGTGATAACAACGTGTCACTTGGAAACTCCAGTTTTAGATACAAGAAATTTTAAAAAATTGGTGTTTCTGCATTTTATATTTAAGGTAAGGTTATACTTACATACATTTGTGTATGTTAAATTTTTTTTCTGCTGGTAGTTGAAATTACTAATAGTGTCAGTAAAACAGTAATTTTCAGAGGAAAAAAGTATCCCCCATACTTTATTGAAAAAAAGCAAAGACAGAATGGTTGCTGTTTATCTCTGGATGTCAAAAAAATTGAGATCTCCAAAACTGATGATCCCAACACATCAATGTTTATATCAGCAAAGGAAGGAAGAAATTAAAGGCAATGGAAAAACAAAGTAAGATGAAAGAGTAGTTGAGGTGTGGTTTACTTGGGGAAGTAATTACAGTAATTTCACAACTATAAGGCGCACCGGATTATAAGGTGCACCTCCGGGAGTTGGCAAATTTCCAAACTTTTGCCTATATATAAGGTGCACCGGACTATCAGCGCACTTTTTTTTGCAGCGAGGAGCTCCCTCCTCACACGGCTCCTGCTGGGCTGGGGCTGCCCACTCCTGCCCCCACCTCGTGGCTCAGAGCTCCTGCGGCACCGCCCCACCTCGCAGCTCACACTTCTGGGTTGGCAAATTTTGCAACTTTGTCCATATATAAGGTGCACCAGACTATAAGGCACACTTCTGGGTTCGGGCCAAAATTTTAGTCAAAAGGGTGCGCCTTATAGTCGTGAAATTACTGTACTTCTTTATATATTCCTCCCTTTAGAATTGACAATTTTTACACCTTCTTCTGATAATCTCTTCTTATGTCTTGCCTATCCCTAAAGTTTGAGACTTATCTGTGTTTTTTTACTGAGACAATTAGAGAAAACAGAAAAGAAAATGATTCTGTAATATCCTTGGTCCCTGCATGACTACAAGATTAATCTTAATATCACTAAAATGCTATTTTAAGTTGTTCAGTATTTTAATTTTTTACTATCTTTCTACTGTTGCAGGGCCCTTACTAATATGAATTGCATTAATGTTTATTTCTATAACTATGATAATAATTCCTGCCATCTTCTGAGGCACTGAATAATTCAGTTTACTTACATAATCACGTGTGAAGTATTTATAGGATGTAATATTTTCTAAACTAGAATATCTAAAAATTTGTTTTGTTCATTAGCCAAAACAAATAAAACTGGTGTCCAAAACAATCTTTGTCAAATAAGACATCTGTCACAGAGAGCATGTGTGGGGATGTTCTTTGATTAAATCTGTCTAATATTTATGCTATAAATAGAGCTTCTGCAAACTCTCTCCTTTAAGTCATAGCTGCTTTTATTTGTATAACTATTTGCTTCTGTTTTTATTTTCTTCAGCTTTTTTAAAGCCATGCTAAACCATTGAAGCTAGGTTAGAAATAGAATTTCAGACTATACAGATCTTAAATAATTTCTTACAGAAAATTTGCAAGATATTTAAGCAGAAAGATATGTTTCTACTTTTTTTAGGATTTTTTTAAGCTTTTTTTCTGGATTGGAGTTTTCATTTTTGTCTGCATAACATTTTAAATGTACTTCACAATTATCTTTTTGATTTGGATATTGTGAATTGGATGTTTAGGCTAAAGGAAGTCTCTCTCCTGTGTGGTAGAGAAGACCCTTCTCAGCAGATATTGAACATCTCCATCAGCCTAACAGCATCCTTCTGCTGTGTCAGTGGAGGTCAGGAATTGAGGCAATTCTTGATATGAGCTGCTTGCTTTTGTAATAACATGGCTACGGGCTAATCTCAGTTACAAAGGCTTAACCTATTTATTTGCTGCTAAATGGGAACACCTGGGCTAAAGTTCTCATGAAAAGAGTATATGGAAATTTTTGGAATGGAAGGGGGGGAAAGCTGAAAACATCACAAGATAAATTAAGGTCCTTGCTGTCAGTCCATTGTGTAAATGCTCCAAGTTTGCATGCTGACTTTGCTCCAAGATGCAGTCACTGACTTTCTTTGTAGAAATTGCTGTTACATGGAGTAAATGCCTCTCTCTCTAGATATGTTTTTATAAGATAAAGCTTTGGAATGCTGAAAGGATGGCTAAAGAATTCTGGATCATGGAAATAGAGAGCTGAAACAGATCAAAAGGTTCTGGTTAGTTGTTCTTTATGTAGTGCTAGGAGGATAGAATGAAAGTGTGCAAATTGATTGCACTGAAAAAACAGAACCGTGCTGGGAGAATCAGAGCAGGGAAAGTCCTCCAGTAACTACAAGTGTATAAATGGAAGAAGTGTAAGTGGTCATGTGCTTTTACTATATTTCTTTCGAGATCAATAAATTGCAGTAATTTGGAAGAAGTGTTGTTCTCAGTGTTATCTGCACGGCAGG
>PYHW01009739.1:1443228-1460455 GCA_013186435.1 Turdus rufiventris | reverse complement strand
GGCAGGGAGGAGAATGGATGACATCTCCCTTAAACAGTGCATCCACTCAGGCTGCTACTCCCTCCTGGGGTAATGTGCTCATGCTATGCTCAGTGCATCCAGTTCTGGAGGGATCCCTTCCCATCTCCTTGAGTGCCAAGGAAAGGCAGACAAGTGACCAGCTGTGTTCTCTGGGTTGTGCTGTCCTCTGGCAGCAACCTGTGCGCTGCTGTACCTGCTGAGGCACACACGCTTCAGACACCTCCTTGTGAGAACAAATTGAAGCTAAATTGGTTAGACAGCTGCTTGGTGCTGACAACAAGGCATGTCCTTTTATCATGTGGTCCATCCTAATGGAAGGAAAGTTGTAAATTCACTGACTAGGAAATAGAAAAAAAAAAAATACCACTGGACCATATAGCGGCAATTGATTTTTGCTTCTATCCAAACAGGTTAAAATTCCAGGCACTAAGTAAAATATTGTGAACTTTTTAGGTGTCTACAATCTATATTAGAATAAGTGACTTCATAGTTTTGATGTAACTACTGATCTGTTTTAAAGTGCTTTACAATGTTACCCTAAGATATTAATAAACCAAGTTATTGATTTTGAATATTAGTCATACAATATCTCAAACTGTAAAGGACACTTAAGAATCACCAAAACTCTATGTAGCTTCTTGTTATTTAAAAATTTTATCACCCTTGGTGATCATCTATGTGCCCAACTTTAAGCTAATTCAAGAGATAGGGAAAATTATCTTTCTCTGAAGAACAAGGTTTTAGCAAAGAGTGGTGGTTCATAGTTTTCTGTGTACATCTGGGAGACCACTCAGTATTTAAATAAATCTGACAGAATGGAATGAGCTTTGGACAGGAAATACTGACACTGAATTTATTTTCTTCACTGGTTCTTAATGCTTGGACAAGTGTGGAATTAATAATAATTTCAACACAAGATTGTAAAGATACATCCATAATCTCAGAATTTGTCTCTCCCTGATTTAGCTTTCATTATTCTTGATTGTCATGAGGCAATTTTTATACATATTTGCTCAAGCTTCTGCCCCATATCAGGAGGCTAATATCACGTATTTTGCAGTACTTGGAAGTGATTATATACAAAGGCCAAAATAGACCTGGATAATTTCAGGAAAAAAAAGCAATATAATTTTCCTAACTGATAGTCCTTGACAATATACAGAATCCATTTTTTGTCTAAATTTTGCTTCTACAAATTATTTCAGAAGCCCTCTGGAGTGTCACAGGCTGGAAATAATTTTCTTATCATTTTCCAAATCTTTATTTGTCTGATCCTTAACATCTAAAAAGCATGCAAATATAAATTAGGGACTTTCCAGTACTGAGTGCTAATAGCAATCTCCAAAGTATATAATCAATAATCTATACACTTTTTGCTTCTATATGCATCATGGAGCTGATGTATAATTACTTACTAATTAGTTATAATGTTTTCATAAAGAATCTTTGCTCAGTCTGAATTACAGTAGCCTCTTATCTGGACTTACTTGATTTAAAAAAAATAATAAAGTAATTAATATGCCTGCAAGACTAATATGCATATTTCACCTAGATCATTTTAATGCAGGCTATGTGTTCCTTGCCATAGGAATCCAACAGAGTTACAAAAGAACGGTTAAAATAAACTTCCGAGGGACAATCTAAATAATACTGCTCAAAATGTTCTGCCTGGGGGAATTGCTAAAAACCAATTCACATTAAATTGTCCTCCTATTGTTTGCTGCTTAATTTGTCAATTGTGGCAGTGTAAACTACAAGAATCTGTAACTGTGAAAGGAAGTTACTTTACAAGGTAGTTTTATAGCTAATATTTTGCATGTATGAGCAACACTTGACAAACTGTGGTCCAGTTATCCAGCTTGCAGTTTAGCCATGATATGTGTGTAGAAACAACTGTGCTGGCATTGTTTTCAAGTTGACCTAGAAGCAGTAAACAAGCTTATTTGTTGTGCTTGTGATCTTACCACTGCAGACTGGTGAAACTCGGGTGTCTCAGAGCCCTACTCATATTATCTGGCTTAATTTGTGTTCCCACAGTTTGGATTAGTTTTACTACCTGAGATCCTTTAAAGTTTCTTCACTATATGTAGATTGTTATATGCTCCAGAAACTCACAAGATCATGGCCAGGGTGGGTCTAAGTGATGCACCAGAATTAACTGAACATGGGCATGTTGGGATAAGATGGATTCTGGCTCAGGCAACAGGATCTGGGGTGCCATATTTCTATGTTACATACCCAATTCTTTTCTGTGGACAAGACATGCACAGAATAATTATAAAAACCTGTCCAATTACATAGAAGCAATGATGGGTTTCAAACAATCATAAAAGCAGGAAGTGGCAATCCTGAGGAAATAAATGAGGCAACTCACAAAGCTTTATACAAACCAGATTACTAAATAGTCAGGAGCAGTCAAAATGAATTGTTTTGACAAAACTAGTATTATTCTAGTCACCCAGAGACAACTGAGGAACACGGAAGAATTAATGTATTTGATGAGATAGATATTCGGACTGTGCTGTGCTTGTATGGCAGAGTTGGATACATAGCAGTGAAAGCATGCTTAGCTGTGCAATAATGTATGGCATATCCAACTGGAAAAGGGAAATTCTGGCATAAATACTAATTAGAGAAGAATTAACATTTTAAGTGGAAAATAAGCTTTTTTGATGCATACATATATTGTTAAATACTTAATCACTGTTATTACATAGTGAAATGATATAGTGCCCTCTTAATATTCAAAATTAACTTACTCAATATGGGACCTGAAAAGATGAATGTTTCTGCATATTGCTTTTGCAATTCACCTGTATTAATATTATTCAAATTAATTAATCTGGTCAAATTTGGAGTCATAAAATAAGTATAAGAATAATGTTGGGAAGAAATGTTTATTTGATTTTGTGTCTTATAACCCCATAGCTTTTTACAGTTTAACTAAAACAGTGAATTTCCCAGATTTTCTTATGAGTAATGATACAACATTGCAGCCACAAAAGGAAATCGATTCCTAGGGTAAACACTGTCTTCATTTCTGGAAATTCATGAGGACTGTATTGATCTGATAAATATTTCTACTTTTCTCCAAGGAGAACAGACTTTGAAAACTATTGTTACTGTGTTCTTAAAGACAATTCTTTTCTGAGGGGGTAATGGTGGGGGAAGTCAGCAATAATATGAAGCTTAATTTCATTAAATCATAATAATAATTGCATCTCATACTTAGTTCTCTTAAAGGTTTGACTAACCATTTTCTGAGCTATTTGCAGAAACTTTGCAGGAAGGGCAGTTTCATTGGTCAGGATTCTTCCATTTATAAAAGCGATTTGGAAAAATATCATACCAATTAAATAAAAGAAACAGAAGTCTAGAAGATCATGAGTGTCCTTCTGAGACTGTATGGGAATTGGTCGTGCTAACTCTAACCCACCATACAGTGGATAAAGGAAATAAGCAGTGATTCCTGGGATTTAGTCCAGGAATTAGGAAAAATATGTTCACTAGGAGCAGGGTGCAGCACTGAAAGAGTTGTCCAGGAACTCCCCTCCTTGGAGATGTTCAAAGTTCACCTCTGAGTAGAAGCCTGGACTTAAATGCTGTTCAAAAGTGCTATCCAAGCAAGACTGCTTTGAGGCTGTTGGACAGAGACATCAAAAGTCCTCTTACTCTTTCTTAAGCCTTCAGTTATAGGGGCAATTAATTTTGGATACAAATTGCTGGGCTTCATGTCCATTTAGTCAGGCATGGTACAGCCCCTCTAATTTTGTGCTTCATTATGTATCCTAAAACATTGTATAGAGCCTGTTCTTTTTTTTTCTCCAGACGTTCACTGTGATTTAGAAAGGTGATGGGAATGGGAAAGGCTTTCAAAACTGAAGTAACTTTTTTTTTTCACCTGAAATAAATTTCCAAGTTTTCAAAAAACTGGAAATTAATTCTGTGATTTAAATTTTATTACTTTCATCCATGAAAAGGAATAGCACCACTGCCCTTGGAAGCAATAATCTGAGTATATAACTGCTTGATGACAAAGCCATTGTTGTGGGTCTGTGACTGTTTGAAAGAGATTGAAGTGTGCCTGACTGAAGGGTTAGAATGCCTAACAGAAGTCTACTAGGAAACAAATTTGACCATAACTTTCATTTGTGCTTTCTTCTGCTCCCTTTCAGCTGTCATGGTCTTTATAAGCTTGTTTACCAAAATATCCTCCTGTGACCTATTATGTTACTATTCACAGCATTAAACTGTTTATCCTTAAACCCTGAAAGAACAGGTAGATAAAATGACCATCAGTCTTTTAAAAAATGCAAATTGTTGCCCTGCCAAGATTAATTGCAAACAACACTATCGGAAATTAATATTGCAAATTACATTTAAGAGAGTCCTGTGGTACAGGTTTTATGGGACAAAATATGTCTAAGCATTTATGGGGTTGCAGAAATAAGTAGGTGAATTCAGTAAAATAAGATCCACATCTTATCAGTCATAATCAGTGGAAGAAAAATAATTACTAATTATTATCAAAACCCTTTCTAAGAAAAGGAAATTACTTAGAAAATGTATTTAATGACAATTAGATGTGCTCTACAGAAGTGTACAAAAGCATTCAAAACTGATAGCTCATTTATAAAGTAATAAGGTTTCTGAAACTTTTTTTTTCTTCCACGGGGAAAATAATTTAAAATTCGGGGTTTCTATTAGACATCTTTAGAATGGTTCTTTTTTTCAAGCAGAACAGGAAGCAATCTCTAGCTAAAAAGGACTTAGAAAAATAAATCTAGAACACAATGAGAAAATGTTTATGTTGCCCCAGTTTTAGAAACGGCAGGATCTGGAAGAGGGCAGATATATGCCTGAGCACTGCTTGTGTGGCAGTATTGTAGCATGCCTTCTTGGTTGTGGCTGAAGTGATTAATGGGCTGGATGGCAGCTGCCCTGCATGCTGAGAAATGCTACGCCTCTTTTATATGCTTGACTCTATGTCATCACCAGGCATGCAGCAAAAACAGCCAGTGGGGAATTAGAGACACAAAAATTGTCTTCTCAGCTTCTCTGGCTTGTTACAGACACAGGTAGAACATAGTTGTTACCAGGATTTATCCACTGGGAACTATGTAACCAAAATGAAATTATTGAACCTTGCAACCTGACTGTTAAGAGAGTTCTGGAAAAAAAAAAAACAACACTGAAAAAGCATAAGGCTTACATACATCTTAGAGAGTTTTGAACAGGCTTCTAACCCTTATGTCAGCACGAAGCTTGAGGAGACACCTTCATTTTTGGAAGAGATATTGAAGAATTTATCTGTTAATCTAGTGAATGGTTATGACTGCAAACTTCCTTCTTTACACTAAAATATTAGATAGAAATATATAAAAGTAGCCTGAGCTCTCTGATTAACAAGAATAATGAAAGAATAAATAATTTGTGTGTATAAAACTTGAACCTTGATATTTGCAATTCCTTTTAATAATGTGATTATTGCTTTAGGAAAGTGACAGAAACAGTATTTTATTTAAAAAAAAAATCACAGTGAAATCACCAGGTTGTCATTTCCCCCCTTCATTTATACTTAATCCATTTGCATTGTGGAATGTCTGATTCCCAGAGTGAGGTGAGTTCCCAGCTGAACAGGATTTGCCATTCAGGCTGAGACCAGCATGGGGTGTCTGTGGTGGAGTCTCTTGGGGACCCTGATGTGTAGGTGTTGCACAGCTCAGGGAGATCAGTCTGGTAAATTAAATGAAGAAAACCTTAGCAACCATGAGCAGAATGTGGCACAGTTACACAGCTTTTAGTTTTTACTCCATGTTCAACTGTCTGTTGGAAAAATAGAATTATTACTTTTTCACCTGAATATTTGTGAGGCTTATTTTCTCATATCTGTGTTTACTAAGTTATTATTTCTGTTAAATTTTTTATTATTTAGTAATCTCTAAGCTCTCTCTGGATACCAAAGTTTTCCAACAAAAGGTTTAGAGTAACATGCTCACCACTTAAATGGATGTATTGTGTATCAGACATGAAGGAAGAGAATGCAATTAAAAATAATGATCCAATGCCATTCCAAATTTCTCGTTACCTCCAGCAATCACTAAAGTGGGCATGTTATCACATGCTTCCAGCTGCAATGAAAACGTCTTCACTTGAGTAGGCTATAATGTTCCTTTTAATGTCAACTGTGTGTCTTTATTCATATATTTTCACTTAAAGATTCAAATATAAATAAACATAATTCCCTCTATAACATTCCTGTCATGCCTAAAAAAAGCAATTGTGAAGAACAAAGGAGTAAAAAATTAACTGCTTTAGTTTAGTATCTTTTCATGTTTAATTTAAAAAATAATTATTGTCACGTTATATCAAAGCAGTGAGGACTTGTTAATTTAACATTCTTGGAAAAATTCAAGATGTGTTGATGTGGGGTGAGTTTTCTTATATACATATGTATTGAACTAAGATCTCAGTTTTTGATATGAAAAAAAACTTTAGAAATCCTAAAAGAAGTAAAAACAAATCTAGGTCATGAAAATAGAAATGTTCTGATTTGGGTCTTTGCATTTCATATGTTATCCTTATCAAATATTTTTAGATGTCATTACACACTCTAACTGTTTTATGCATTTGCACTAGTTGGCTCCTTCAATTGCTTGTTTTAGTTCAAATAGAAACTTCTGTAGCCTTTTCCAGCCAAGGAGGCCAGTGGCAGCTTTAAAGGAGGGCAGGCTGTGAGAAAGGGTGGCCTCTGAATTTTGGGAGATTCCTCTGACTGCAAATGTTGAACTCATTTCCTTTCACAAATTTTTGAAAGAAAGAGCATAAATTTAATATTTTGTTCTAGTTTCTATATAGAACAGACTTATTTTTTATAGAGTTGCACATAAAAAATTGTATTTAAAGAGGACATATCTCTCAAACATCCTACTTTTCTTATATTAAGGAAACAGATTGTAAAGAAATAAACTTTTCTTTATTTATTTCAATGCTTGATCAGCCTCAGTTATAGATATTGAAACCTTGTTTATAAAGTTACTTCATCAATTACAACAAAAAAGAATTTTTCTATCCTTCACCTATCTAAACTTTATTTTTCTAAACCACTTTTTCATATTTTGAAAAGCATGTTTTTTTCAAGCATGAGGAGGAGAATCATATGCTCTGCAGAAGCATACACAGAGACCAAGTGAGTACTCATATAACTTCTTTATGCTGACAGGGCTTGGTTAAATCCTTCTGAAAGAAACATCATGCTGAAAACATGACTGTATTTGCTCAAACAGTATCACAATTGCATATTTTCAAACCCCACTGCTTCCCAGGTTCAGGTGAGATTATATTAGTTATTTGTGAACCTGTGACCTGTGCTGTGCTGTTTTCCTCTTATAAGAGTTGTTGAGCTGTTTGGTAACACTATTTAATTTAATTTCCATTAACATACTACTGCTGGTCACCCAACACTAATTCCAACAGAATGCCTTGTGGAAGTTTTCACTTCTCTGTCTTCTAAAATGTCTCAAGAAAATGTTCAAGGTTCAATTGATAAAAGGAAAATAATTGATACTATATGTTCTTTCTTTATGCAAGTAGTCAGTCTTTTAAAGGTATTTGAAAAAACCTTTGGATATCAATATTCATCACTAATCCAACAACTCCCTGCCTTGCCTGGCCCAACCTTGGTGCTTTCACTTCCTTTCCTCCCGCTTGCTTTCTGTAGAGTTCCTTTGGAGGATATTTTGATAATGACTTCTAGATGTTAGAGCCTTAGGAACTTCATTGGTATGGAAAGGGTGCTTTGCTTAACATTAGCTGAGTTTTCTCACAGGGGCTGATAATGCATTTTCAATAATTATATTATGAATAGAAGCCATACTTCACCTCGTTTGATGACACTTCTCTTCAAGGATCTGATCTTTCCATTGACATCTGTTATTGTCCCCTCCTGAATTCCTCTTAAAATGCTTAGGGGGCCCAGAGGAAAAGACATTTTAGCTGACATTTGGACGTTGGGATTTTACTTACTTAATTTCTTTTTTGTTTTTGGATGCAAGGTGTTGTTCTCGTTTCCATTCAAATTAATTCCTGTGTATGTAGCTGCACTGATATTTTGTGGAACCATATGAATTCCCTGTGGAAGCATGGCAATCAGAGCAACCTCCTCAGGAAAGGCAGTACAGTAATTTCACTATTACAAGCCACACCGATTATAAGCCGCACTTCCGGGTGTCAGCAAATTTTCATTCTTTGTCCATATATAAGCCGCACCTGATTATAAACCGCACTGCGGGTTCGGACCAAAATTTTAGTCAAAATAGTGCGGCTTATAATCGTGAAATTACTGTAGTGTCTGTGAGATAATGCATGTGACCAAATGCCAGATGTGCCTCCTCCAGACTCTAGCTGGTAGCACATGTAGGAATAAAGTGTAAGTTGTAACAGAGTGATTTGCTGCCGAATTCCTGCCATGGTGGAGCATAGTAGAAAGACATAGAGGTCAATGTCTGCGGTAACCTCTGTTCATCAATGTCCTTTAGACAGTGTTCTATTCTCCACTTTCTTTGCAAGTACCATATGGCAATGTCAATAGCCCCTAGAGTTATATCCTATTCAATGTTTCAGGGCTATTTTACTGGACAATTTATACCTATCTCTTCCATGAACTTTGGCTACTGACTTTAAATGCTAATTTTTTGATTGCTGTTATTTTTCTTTGTGTTAGAAATGTTGTATCCATCTCCTCATCTCTTGATGTGAATACTTCACAGTAATTCTAAAACTGGCATGTTGTGTTCATATGATTTTTTCACTACAGATTCAGAAACCATTTAATAAATGTACTTTGTATGGGAAACCTGATTCCAGAACTTGAGAGAGAGCGATTTCACGTGTGAAAATAATTCAGTAGCACATTGGTTTTTAAAGACAAAAACATGCATAATAATTTAAGTATTTATGTAGGCCTAACATCATTTAATGGTTCTGACAGAACTGCTTGATTAAAGATGCCCAGGGAAGATTAATGACTGCAGTAAGTATACGACCTTATGGCATCTCACAAAATTGTTCTCTGAAAGTTTAATGTAGGCTTAATAAACAGTAATTATTCCTTCCTACCATATGGCTGATACCAGATACATGAGGGTGAAATCCACTTGAAATACTATTCATAGTCTCAGGTAAGTTGAATAAAAACATTAATTACTTGTATCATGAAACATAAGAGGTGATTGCTCCTAGGGGAAATGTCATGTTAATAAAAATACTTGCTTTCAATGTCAGAAGAGTTGAGAAATGTGAAGAATTTTTACTTCCATACAGATTCCTTTGTGAGAAAATCAAAACATTTGAAAAATGGGTAATTACTATTTCAATTGCAAGCAAATTAATGTGAGAAATCACAAAAGTAAGAGCTGGAATTTAAAAGTTATTTTCTGTATGTATGTTTATTAGATATAACCAGGCAAAATATGCTGATTTTATGAAAGTATGCCTAAGATTTTGGGTACTCATTCCATTGATTTCAGTTGGGGGTAACCAAAACCAACTTCAGTGGTAAGCTAACAACCAAAATGTACTAACAGAACAATAACTCAGATATTTCAGATTTTTCTGGAATCAGATTACACCAAAATCAGGTGCACACCAAAAGCAGGAATCCAAGCTCTGGGAATGAACTGAATTTTTCTGAAGTTCTGTATTATTTGAAGCTGAAAGTAGCCTTACAGATTGCTTAAATTTTAGTCCCTAGCTGAGGTGATAAGAGTCAAGTGATCTCCATGGGCTGCATCTATGGAACTTCCTTCAGATTATCTGGTCCAGCCTCTGGAGAAGGCTGATTTTCTCTGTTTGTGGTTTTTCATTCACTTCAGACAATACAGCTCTCCATAAATTGCTCATATTTTCACACAGGAAAATACAGTATCATAATTTATTAAACGTTACTGTATGTGGGAAGTAATGGTATGTTTTGAGTCAATAACACAGTAACAGAATAGAAGAGCTCAGAAAATGCTCATTGTCTTCTGTGAATTTTTTGTTATGTTACTCTGTCTTAAAATACTCTTTCATGGTTTGCATTCACTGCAAAAATAATAGTTACTTACTCAGAGTCTCAAAAGAGTGAATGTTTGTCATATCATATTAATCAACATCTGTCAGATTTATTTATCCTCATCTTCTCTCTTCAACCTAGAGCTTCTTTCCCCCATACTGTATTTATTTTCTTTCATCTATGAGAGTGTATCAGATTTCTCTTGTGAAAAAATGGGTCAACAAATAATTTAAAATGAGAGTTTGACATAGTGCCCTTTAGAGAAATGCT
Source organism: Turdus rufiventris (assembly GCA_013186435.1). Lineage (NCBI taxonomy): Eukaryota > Metazoa > Chordata > Aves > Passeriformes > Turdidae > Turdus > Turdus rufiventris. Next base: position 1,450,110 of record PYHW01009739.1, on the reverse strand, counting down.
CTTGCAGTGAGTTTATAAATATAAATACTCCAGTAAATATCTGGTTTTGTGGTCAGAGGTAATACATCAAAGGTTAGCACTAATTGATGATAAAATGAATCCCACTGTTTAACTCAGTAGAAGCTGAGTTAGTCTGCATGCATTAGAGTAATTTGTCACCCTTAAATAGAGTTGGATCTAGCTAAATTACTGGTTATATTGAGGTATTTCAAAGTACTTTTCTCTACACATGAAGTGTGTGTGTATGCTGTATGTTTTCTTGGCTTTACAGAACAGATGTGCTCATTTTTGTGGATCCCAGGGGAAACTTGCCCTTATTGCTGTTGTGTTAATGTTGGAAATTCATTTGTTGCAAAATTTAATCTTATTGTAGTGCTTTTACTGGTAATCAGATAGATAAAGTGAGTCTACAGTGAGATCTTGTGAGTCCTGCTTGCTTGTGTACCAGCTGGGCTTGGTCTTCCTGCTCTCAGTGCTGTGTGACTGGGGCAGAGGGGAAGACAGTAGTGCCAGACTTCAAGGCAGGCCAAAGTGGAAAAGATAAGGGACTGTCCAAACAAGGACTTCTCCCTGTGAGTGGAATAGCCTTCCAGTTTACTGTAGCTCAGTGAGAAGACTGCTCGTAAAGCTAATTCTAAACCTTTTAGTCGCTTTTTTTTTCACATAATCCTCAATCAGAAAGATTGTGTGTGTCAATTAGTCTTTATTCTGTTCTGCACTGCAGGAAGTCACACTGCCCCCCAACAGAGTTAACAGCCCAGAAACAGACTGAAACTATTGCAACTTCTTGTACAACAGAAGTTGAGTTGAAGTGAATATTTAGTAACTACCATTATTAAATCCTTGATGGATATGTATTTACTTATTTATACAGACACATGGATACTTCAGTGGTGGATTTATGTCGTAATAAAATTAATCAGCCAGGACTCAGTTTCTTCATGCAGAAAAGCCAATTCTTTAATCACATAGTGAATTTTTAAACAGTTTTTACAGACCTTCTGTTGAACTCCCATTGGTAAATAGTTTTCTTGCTATTTAATTCATTGGTTGGAATGTATTTTTGTGCATATGTGCTAAGATTCAGGTGTTCACATTTTTCCTTTGTGGATTCTCATGGGATATATCTATTGTTTATAGAGGTGCACTTGTTTTTCTCCCCAAGAATAGGTTGTTGTGTTAACAAACTTCTCATATCTAAGATTGTTTTGCATGGGAACTTGCAAGTTGCACTCAGAAGTGACAGGTTAGCCTGGTAATTCAGGAGAGCAAGGCCTGATTTCATAAGGCCTCTTTTATAACATCTTTTACCTGTCTACAACAGATATACTATAGGAACTTGGAGAAGAAAGATCTGTAATAGCAAGTTAAGAAACTTAAAAACATTGCCAGTCGGATATTTTGAAACATGCAAGAAGGAATGTTCAAATGAGAAGAGCAAGGAGCATGATGCCTGCTCTGCTCCTTCAGACACATGCATTCATTTGCTTCAATACATTTTATATCTGCTTTTTCCAAGTGGTGCTGTGTTATTCAATTCTATATGTCAGTAATGCCAGAGAGATGTAGTGGCCAGTTCATTAGCCTCATTAGACAGGGCAGCTGCAGCCCAGGACTATAGTGAATGAATGACTCACATTGCCAAAACAGAAGACAGGCAGCATTGCTTCACTGGCTTCATTACATTCTTCTGTCACTTTTGGGGAGATGTTAAAATTGATATTTGGTTGGAAATTGCTCTTGTTAACAAAAAAACCAACTATTTTCCTTTTCTTTCTTCAGAAGTGTTCTGCTTTGTAATGGTCTAAAATCTGAGGGTGGCAGGGAGTCATGGATCGTGTCCTGGGTGCCTGTTAGTGACAGCCACACAAGCCTCATTATAAAACCTCCTGTTAGAATGCCAATCAATTTATAAACTAACAACTCCTCTCTGTAAATTCCCCATTGGCTCTATAATTATCTTTGCTACTTAATTATTGATTATTAGTGTGCCAAATCCTGGCTTAATTTCAGTGAGGATTATAGCCACTAGCAAGATAAGGATATAATTTGGAGATAGAGTGTAAATTGATTTTTAAATAGCAATCTTTGCTGGAATGGAACAAAAAACTATTTATGTTATCTTTCTCTGTGGTTGTATATGCAGCAGCTGCTGACAGACCTGCATTGGCTTGGAAGAATCAGATGAGAAAGGTGCAGGCTGTGGAAGTTATGGTTCAGTTTGTATGCAGCTTTGTGTTACTTCTGTGAGATCAAGATTAGATTTTAGTCAAACTTCCTGCTCGTAAAAATCTTATACTTGAACTTCCAAGATTTTTCCTAAATTTAAGAAACTGATTGTCTTCAGTCTGTACCTGAGAAACTATGGCACAGATTGACAGAGTGATTTTTTCTAACTTTTAGCAATAAAGTGACAGAAGAGATGCAAGAGTAATCCTTTTGTCTATTACTACCAAACCAGTGGCGTGTTTGTTTCTAGAAAACACTTGAAGCATCTTTGTTGCGAGCGTCTATTATGCTAAAATCTGCCTACCATAAGACCAAGTACGTCAAGCAAACCCATGATCTCTGCCTATGCCCATGACCCAAATAATACAAGTCTCTATACTGAACATTTGTCTTGGCTTTTTTTTGTGAAATTGGAGATTGGTTCTTGGGAGTTTGGTCTGTCTGAAAAAGGAACATGGTCTATACTGATGTCAGAATGAGTAATTATGGGGGACTCCCTTTTTCATCACAGTGAGGCCTAAGCACAAGATGTGACGACCAAGGGCTTGATGCTACTTGCTGTGCTAAACATTAGCAGAAGATGTGATGCAATTTTTAGAAAAGTTAGGGTGTGTTTGAAACAGCTCTTGAACATTTGGGTTTTGTCCCTGTCTCAAGGATACATGGCCTCCCATCCATTCAACTGGAATCAGCCTACCTTGTAGGTTTAGGAAGCCTCATTTCATTTTGCTTTTTACTACATAATGTCTGTTTCACTCATAGCTTTCAGTGTTTTGTAACAACATTTAAACTTGGGCAAAAAATAAACTCATGTACTTACACAAAGACAAGGAGAAGAGTAGAATAATTGCCTATGGAGTAAAATGAACCTAAATTTAACCAGAGTAATGTTCTTTCTCTGGGAAATGCCAACAAAAATATTGGTTTTTAGTCTAGTAAAGAATAAATTCTCCTGGAAACTGGTAGTTTTGAGAAGGGGTTCTCAGTTTTCTTACTTTGAATTTTTATTTTTAACAACTACAAGAAATTTGAAAATTTATTTGAAACTAATGAAATGCTCTCTGTTTAGAAGTCTATTCTAATATAACGTGGCAGGATAAGAAGGCATTGAAACAGCTGCAAATTATCTTTTCAAAGGCAGAACAATGAGAAGTTGCTCTTTGCAAACCAGTGTAATACCTTTTGTACATTTCTTGCTAGAGGAAGCTTTATAATTACTAGGAGTGTGGCTCATTTCATTCTGAGTAATTAGCACCAAGAAAATGTCCTACCAAAGCAGAAAGCTTTCCATCTTGATATATTTGGATATGAAATAAAGGAATTTTAATTTTTTTTATTTTAACATTTTTAATTTAGCAATATAATGTCTTTTTTGTGAAATTCAAGTCATTTTTATTTTGTTGGAGGGGAGAATGACTACTCAGCCTTAGTGTTATTTGCTCTCCAGGTAAATCTCATTAGTTACACAGCAAACAGTGGTTTTGTTATGTCTCTGAAATTTTATCTGTCTTAATCCTTTATTAGCAGTACTTTCCTGCAAATGAAACATTTATCTAATAAACAGGTGTAAATTTTTTCAGCAGGTGTGATTCTTTATGGGATTCTTGGTATTGGCCTGTTATTTACTGCTTTGCTTAATTTAAAGAAAAACGATGCTAGTAGTTGTATAAAGTAGTGCTGATCAAACAAAGAAGTATGTTGTTCTGCTCCTGTTGATGCCAATTAGTTTTTATTTGGTAAGTAATGGTAATTTGCAGTCCTTTTCTGAGTAAAGCATTATCTTTCTTACTTCTAAGGCTCCAACAAACAGTAATTTGGTGTCAAACACTGCACTCAGAAAAAAAAAATCCACACTGCAGATTGATCCTTCTCTCTTTAAAGCTGACAGACAGCACTAGCCCCACTCTCCCAGGCTTGTATTTGCTTGTGTAGGTCCATTTCCACTAGAGAATTTATTGTATTTTATTTGCAAGATGCCTCAGTTTTCTAGGAAAAATTGCTTTTTCATAATTGCTGTTGTGCTGCTTTGAGTGGATCAGGTTGATAAGTATAAATTATGTACTATTGTCCTCTTTTCTCACATCATGTCTTTTTACACTTTCTATATTTTGTGCATCCATCAATGCAAGGATAATGATTTTCTGAATGTTCAAAGCGTGCCTAGCACATAAATCTCAATTTGTGATAATGTCTTTGGAATGAAGATGCTGATTAGGTCACACAGTGCTGAGTATTAGCACCTATTGGATCAGCTTTGATATATATGTATAGTTGCAAATGAGGGAAGAGGGCTTATTGATCTCTTTGCTGGACAAGAGCTCCCCTAGGTCAGCATTACCTCAGATTTGTAAAGGTTATCCAAGAGACATAGAGATTTCCCCTTTTTTTCTTTTTTTGACATGCAGCCTTTTGTATTGTGTCTATTTCATTGTGTGAACTGTTTGTCAAACTTCTGGCCACTAATATACTGTTTTCTTACTCTCACTAGTGCATCTGATCCTGCTCATCAACCACCTCTGCTGCTGGTTTGTGGTGTCACATCCCCCAAATAGCTGAGTATTTAATTATCTTTTCAATTTCTGTCTTGGGACTCTTCAACGTTATTTTAGCATGCTCAGAAGCTTTGTTCCTGTCAAATTTTCTGATATATATTAGTAAAATCTCAGCATATAGACAGACAGGAGAAACAAAGTAGCCATATCTTGCACGGATCTGGGTAGAATATGGTTCAGACACGGAAATGTGTAATAATTTTTCATTTTAAAAAGGTGGGATTTGGAAATAATCTAAGGTTTTTATGGGATTTGGCTTCTGACAACTCTGCTTATTTTCCTATGCTGTCCTGTGCCTGATCAATGGTACATCTTATAAATCAAATACTTCCTTCCCACCTAATACCTGCTGGTAAATTTTTATCTAGTTCTTGCAAGGTAACTAGAAGGTACTAAAAAAAGATAAAGCAAGCTGAAATTATGAGAGGACTTGCTCTTATAAACATAATACCAGACCTTTTTTGTAAGCATGTTTTCTTTTTTATGTATCCATAGTATTCTGCAAACTTGGTTTTATTTTCTAGCTGATTTCTAGCTGATTTTGAATGAGAAATTCAAAAGTTCTCTTTATTATAAGAGAATATATAACTGAATCCTAAAATTAGGATGAAGCTATCCATGATATCTACCTGCTCAGTAAAGAAACAAAAAAGAAAAGATTTCTGTTGCTATTAATTTCACAAAATAGTAGCCCGGCCATTTAAAGGAAACACTGGCTAAAGGAGAAATCCCAGGATATTCGATACACTTTCTTCATGTGATAGGCTGTAATGTTTAAGATGGCACAAGAAATTATCAAAGACAGAGGGATATATTATTCTTACAGTGAAAGGCAATTAAATAATGGAGTATATTGAAATCACTGCTTCATTTCTTTTCTCTGCCTACAAAGTAACATTTCTTTTCTCTCAACAGTGACAGCCCACTGGTTTTGTGGCCCACTTGTTTTCCATCATCCAAGTCAGATATTTCTTACTAAAGACCTTATCTCATACTGGCCCTTAGCTTTCTGTCCAGTCAAGCATACAACTGCGCAGGCAGTTTCATAAAAATCCATCTGATAGTAGAGAGTGAAACTGGGGGAAAAAATATGCTGACAGTGAAGGAAACACTAGTTGCAAATTTAATAAAACAGCATTTTTTTGAGTTGGGAACAGCATTTAAATTGTACCTCAAGCAACAGAGCTGTGAGGACATACCAGCATGTTGACTAATGGTCGGCAAAGGTTTTTGTTTTTCAGTCTGCCTGGGCTATTCTGAAACAATCAATGCAATGTTGCTCTTCTCCAGATGTCCCTATTCATCTGCAAAACTTTTAGCACAGATTGTTCTCTTATTTGTAAACAAATTATTCAACAATCCCAGTGTATCATGAGAATGACAGACAAACAGATGTGATGTGCTATCAGAAGTGGCTAATTTGAGATTCGATAATTCTTCTGTGCATAGTGCCAATTAGCCTTAAAGAGTAGAGGAATGCCTGGCGGAAAAATGCTTCATTTTACAACCATCTGGTTTGTTATTGAGCCTTGAGAATCTTGTTCATATTGATGATAAAGTAAAAGAAGCAATGTTAATACCTTTTCTTTCTTATTCTTCCCAGTCAATGTAATTTTAATGAGCTTAAGTGATTTATGCTTCTGATGTTGGGCCTTTTGATCTTCCTGCAAAATTTCCTCAAAGTTACCTTGTTAAGAAAAAAATTGGAAAAGAAAGGAGTGACAAAGCCTGATATCCTTTGCCACTTGCTATTGACTCTAAATTATAATTTTCTTTTAGAATAAAGAAAACTAAATCCTGTATTTGTTTCATGGTCTATTCTTAGGCATCCCTTACTGTCTGTAAAAAATGTTAAGGCAGACAAGGCTTCTACCTAGAAGATACAGAAGGCTAGATTGAATGAAATACGTATTTGTACTTGTGTCTCTGGAAAAGATTGTATTTCTGCATTTTACTTTTAAACATTCCCTTTTCTCTGATTCTTCAGACATTCAAAGTTATATGCTTAAAATCTTATTTACAGTAAATTCACGACCATAAGGCGCACCTGACTATAAGGCGCACCCCCCGGGAGTCAGCAAAAATTGCAACATTGTAGATC
>PYHW01009739.1:1421861-1442723 GCA_013186435.1 Turdus rufiventris | reverse complement strand
CCGGACTATAAGGCGCACTTCCGGGTTTGGGGAAAAATTTTAGTCAAAAGGGTGCGCCTTATAGTCGTGAAATTACTGTATTTGCTTTCCTCTTACCTAGATAATAGATGCACATGTGGTCTAATAGCTTAAAATATATTATCCTCCATTTTAATTATCTTTAGCCCTGCTAGAGATATTGCTTCAAGCAGGGAAAAGCCAGGCTACTTAGCTTAATGGTTAAAGTCCATGGATGAGAGTGGAGAAGGAAGAATCTGGGAACTCTAATTTCCTATGCTTTAAATTTATTACACCTTGTATCAAAAATTTGTCTGGAATCAGGTTTCACACCATTTTGTCTCTTTCTGCCTATTTTCTGTTGTACTCCTGGCTGCATGTCTCAGTGGAATACCCTGGAATTTAGGAAAGATCTTAAAGGTGGTGTGGGGAGAGAGGGATTTAATGCAAAAGTGAGCAGCATTTTCAACGAAAGTGGCTGAACAACCTTGCTTCCAGTTTCTACCAGTTTTTTAGTTGCTAAGTCCAGTAGCTGCTGGATCTGTGCTGTCCAGCCCATGGCTCTAACTGAGAACCAGATATTTCACCACCTCACTCTTCAGCTGTGTCATTTTCTTGTTTCCACAGGAAGCTCATATGATATGTAGTGCCAAATCTGTCTAATACCCTCAGGTTTTCTGGCTCCTGAAGCCTGGAATTTGAAGTTTGCCATGAATTCCATAGTCCTGTATTAGCAGTTTGTAAAGTGTCCCTAGATTAGTTTCTGTCTAAAAGCTAAATGCATGAATGACATTTAGATTATGCTTTGTAATGTTTACCTTGAGGTGTTCAGTGTCCAGAGACAAAGACTGAGAAAATGCCTGGTGTGACTTCTGTTGATGAGGAAGAAGTCGGCATTAAGTTTTTTACTGTCTTTTATTGGCAGGCACGTAAGTGACTCCAGGATTCAGCAGCTGTTAATTAAGAGCAGCTGTTTTGGACACATAAACATCAGGCTTAGGCTTCATGCCCCTTGTTTCAGATACGTAAATCTTTTTGTTGATATAGCTCTCAACTGTGTTGTTCTATCAACAGTGAAAAGGAAACAATCAAAGTCATTTATTTAACGTACAAAAGTGTAAATGAGCAACTGAAGTTGTTGAAGCTGCAAATCTAGTTCCCTAGTTGAAAGAAACTGATATTACTTTGTTGTAGTTTTATTTTTTATCACATGACGTGGAATAAACTTTTATTTTAGCATCACAGTTATTCCTATGGGGCTTGAGAAATGGGAACAGTGCAATAATGAAGATAAAAAATGCAACCTTAGGATGCAAAATGGGCATAAAATAAGTACTTGATTCTCCTTTCATCTAGGATTTATCTTATTTCTGATACATAGTTTTTGCCAATTGTTAGAATTATATATAGCCTCTGGCTGAATTTTTAACCTTTTTTTTTTTTTACTTAATCAAGGAGTTTTAAACAAAGTAAGGCTGATTCAGTCTCCAGTGAGACCAAGGTAACTCAAGCATGATATAGAGGAGGAAGAGATATACTGTAAGAAATTCCTTGCATTGCAGGGGAAGCAAGCTATAAAGATATTCAGCTGCTTTTCTTGTTTTTGCTAAATGATTATATTGCACTATGGACCATTGGGTAACCCGTTTTGTTTGCATACATTGCTGTAAATTTTAGCTTCCTATGAATTTTTTGTTTATTTGTTCTTTAAATAGCATTGGTATAATAAATAGAAATGCTATCACAATTGAAGTGATCATAACTTGTTAATTAAGCCTTAATGTTTCTTTTGCTATGGGTCCCTGTTTGCTAAAAGATTCAGCTCAGATTGATCCAATTTTTTGCTATGCAAAATTTCTTAGAATTCTTCCAACAAGACAGGTCTGGTAAATAGAAGGCTGGGCTTCTAATTCCTTTTCTATCGCTCTCCTCTTTTGTATTTTATGCTATGTGCAGACAGTACATTTGGTAATGTACTCTATTTGAAAATCAATATTCTTTTATTTCAGATGGTCCTCAAATTGTCATGAAAGAAATTATCCCTAAGCCTCAATACTAACCTCTCAGTTATATTTTCTCTTGAATTTATTCCATGTACTGCAAACCTTACTTTTGCTAACATTGTGTCACCTTTTTCCCTTTAAATTCCCTCTTGTGTAAGCTTTCTTTCTGCATTACTCTCTCTGCTCTGTCTGTCTTTTCAAGGAATCTGTTATTTACTTTCCAGGTAGACTTCAGCCATTCAAATTCCTCATTACCAATGGAATTGGTTAGAAAAATAGGTCTTATTCAAAATTTCTTACTGTTTTTCTGGCAGAAGGATGTGAGGAAGCACGTGAGGTGGAGAAAGTGGAGTCTAGCTCAACAGAACTGCCTTTTATAAATTACCTCTTGCTCATCCCTCAACAATGCTGACTGCAAACATCAATATTTGATTTCTTGCCTGTCAGAGAACATGGTGTAAGCATTTCCACTCTTGTATTTCAACTCTGATATTTTATATGAAGTGGGATTTACTCAGTGCATATCTCTCAGCCTGTTTATATGAGAACAACCAGGAAAATTAAGCCTAATTAATTTTCCACATGGATTAGTTAAGCAGTTTTGAATGCCTATATAGATGCTCCAAGTCAGAACAGAAATGGTTCCAATGCTAGTCACTTTAATTCGCTTTGAAAATAATAACACTAAAATTTAATTAAAACCCTTTTATCCTGGATTAATCTTTAGTAGGATATTTAAAAAACATTAAGAAGGAGGACCTTTAGTTAACTTGGTTTAATTTTCCTCAGTGACTCCATGTTGCTAAGTCCTTATTTGCAAAATTCCATCAAGAAAAGGGATCTTGATGAATAAGTTTGTTTAATTGCTCTCAGGTTTTAACAACGCTTTTTCTGGCATGAAATTTGTTTTCTGAATTCTCCAAACTGAATATCTGCAACCACTACTGCAACAATGTTCTTCTGTGACATTATGTTGTCACGCAAAAATAAATAGAAAATGCCTGCTGAAGTCCAATACTTGGATGTACCAGGTGAGCTGAAAGGTAAGAATTACTTTTATTCAACAACAATTGAAATAGTTACCCTTTTCATTTGAATTAATTTGTCTCATTCTTCATCTAATTCTGCAGAATTTATTGCACTTAAATTAGGAGTAACTTTGACCCCATATGTTTGGAAATAACTGTAAATTCCCGCTATAATGTAACAAAAGAGTGCTGCACTTTATCTGTGATGAGTTTAGAAGCTGATTATTTTTCTGGACTTTTGTTAATCAAGATCCTGCTGTAGTCAATGATCAAATCAAAACATGATTTTGCTCCAACACTGCGTGTAAGCTAGACTGGACCGCATTTTTCCTGGGTTATTACAATCCCAATAAATCAAACCTAGATTAGCAGCTATACATATCTTGTCTTAGAGGCAATGACCTTTTGCAGTAGGTGCTGTGAAGGCAGACGCCAGGTTCAATATGAACCTTTTATGATTTTGAAACTGGTAAAGAATCCAAGACAAATCTATGACAATTGTACCTGGGTGGTAACCGTCTGAAAGGGATTTTGCATCAATTTGTGAAAAAATTCCCTTGTTGTTCAGGGGTAAAATAGTTAACTATCAGACAGGAATAGGATAAAACAAAGTGGTTTGAAGAGGTTAACAGATGCTACTTATTTAGCTGCTATTTTAGCGTGGGCAGAAGTACATAGAATGGCAGGAAAAAATTAAATCCATATAGTTTTGGACTTGCTTAAAATAAATATAAGCTTAGTGGTTGAAAATGCAACTTCAACAAAAACAGCACTGAAAAAGGAAATATAAATGCTTATCCTATTCATAAAGTCAGAAAAAAACCTGGGAAAATTATGTGTTTCAAAACTCTTTTGTCAGAAAGATGCAAGATGTAAAGTTTTGAAATTATGTGAAGAAAAAGTGGAAAAGTAATACTTTTAGGTATTCAGAAAATGTAAGAATCAGAGGTCTTAATTTTAGCTTCTCAAGTACAAAGTATCACCACAAATTTACTGCAGTTCGTTTTATGTTATTCCAGGAGATTGGTCTCAGCTCTAGAGTGTGGGAATAGCCAGAATCTTGTATCTTCTGCCACCATACATAGACCCCCATCACAGCTGAATATTTACAACAGAAGACTTTCCAAGAAAAATATCCTATGATGCTTGAGCTGCAGAACTGCTGAATGGCAGAAATTATTTGTAAAATGAAGAGACTTCACAATTCAGTTACTGGGTCGTAGAGGAGCGGTGGCAGAGAGATTCATATCAAAGGGTCACTGAGCTAGTTTTTCCATCTCTTTCACTTTTCTCTTGGCACAACAAGACATAACAGCCCTATTTCAGCGGCTGGCAAAAAAATCTGAATGCAATAAGTTTAAATAGTTTGATATTTAAGTGATTTGTGATTCACCTAGATGAACGATGCTACAGAGATGTGAAATCTTTGTCTTTATTATGACAAAGGATCGTTGCATGGCAAACACTATGAATTATGAATGAAAAGAACCTGTTGGCTTCTGGAAGAAGTGCTTCAGATAGTCCCACAGTAAATATGACAAATAGACCCACTATACTGCATCAGCCATCTGCTTCTCTGTACTTAATGGTTTCACTCAGTTGTTACTTTCCCTCCAGGATGAGACACCTGTCTATAAAGATGCTACACTTATTTTTTGTTAACCTCTGTCAGTTCAAGAATTTCTTTATATGTGTTTACCTACACCAGCAGGGAAGTATATGTGCCCATTTAGTCTGTACCCTGGAGTAGATTTTCATTATTTTTCAAAAATCTTGGCATCATTTCATCTAATCTATATAATACAATCTTGGACACCAGTGAAGGACCAGTGGTCCAGTATTGCTTTCAGGGTGAAAGGATAATTATTTCTGGTTCTCTTGGATGACTGCAAAGGGAAAACTTCCTAAAAATGGTAACTTTTTTCACCAAAACATCAACCTAATGAAAGGCAGGCAGAGAAATCTATTTTGTGTTCTCTTTGGTATTTACCAAAATATTAGAGTTCTTTTGTATTCTTGAAAATAATAATTCATAGGTTATCAAGGAAGGAAGCCAAGAATGCTTGCTGTGTGTCCAAGAGAATTGTTTTCCCCAAACTTGTCTTTTCTCTCTTAAAAGGACCCAAATTTTTCAGGAAAGAACCAGATATCCAATGAGTGTGTTGAAACACTGCTTTTCCAGTTCTATCACTGTGTTTGCATTTGCCTCGTGAAGAATAGTTCCCAAGTTCTCAAAGGATGTAAAAACTATTTTTTTCAATAGTCATATTTGCTGTTTTGGGCCTGAAAAGTGGCTGGTGTAGTTGCCACCAGTCAATTGTATGCTTTCCATGGAGTAGATAATGCAGCCCAAATTCAATGTTTTCTTTGGTCTTTATTTTACTTATGACAGCTTTCAAATACCAAATAGTTTAAAATATGTGCAACTAATATATTGTTGTACATTCATCAAAGAAGTTAAGAATTTGCTTTAATTCTGCCTTTTATAAATCAGGTTTATACAAGCTAGGCACAATCACATACACAGTCCCTGTCATCTAAATATAAGGAATGCTGAATATAAGTTCACTGAAGTCACAACACAAAGTACTACATGAAATATGGAAGACAGAAAAATTAACCTACGTAGGTGACATCTCTGAATGCTTTTGGCTTTCAGGTGCTCAGAAAAAGCTTGATCATATGTGTAAGAAAGAATCACTTATTTAGCAGCTGTAGCAAAAACAAACAAAAACCCAAGATCTTTATTATGACTTATACAATGTCCAAAATCTTGCCAAAATCCAGTACTTTGCAGAACAAATGGTACAATATACTCCATGTTTGGAACACTTATCTTTCTCTTTTGTTATTGGTGTTGCTTATTTGAACTCTGATTTTTATTATTTTTTAATGTAATGGTTTTCAGAGGTTGCTTTTGAAGGAATATCTTTAATAATTTGAGTGAATTTTACATTAACTCACACATTTGATGCTGAGAAGTGCAGGTTTTTTTTAATTCTACACCATAAGATTAATTTGTGTATTAAGATACCAACGTTAATGGTGCTGTTAATGGTATATTAATGTAATTTCAAGGGTGAGGTATTATGTAAAGGGGAATGATTAAATGAAGAAAGAGTAGTCCATAAATCCTTCAAGAAGTGTTTTGTACTCAAAGAATAGGAAATAAGTTCAGGTTGTAAAATTATAGAATCATAGAATGGTTTGCATTGGAAGGGACCTTAAAGACCATCTAATTCCAACCTCTCTGCACTTTTCTGTCAAGAGGGAGAAAGACTTTATAGTTCATACCAGCAATCAAATCCAATCTTAGAATATGTACTGTAGTCACCCACTTTTACTTTCCCAGTTTGGTTTTTACAAGTGGAACAGTTTTGCCGGCATTCTCTATGAACAGTTTTGTGCAAATACACGAGAACAATCTTTTAATGTGTGTTCCATGGGTAAGCTTCTGCCTAGGCCTTCCTTACTCCATAGGGCTCCGCTTCTGCCTATATGTACTACATATGCTAGTTGGTAACTAGAATTATGAGTTTAATATTAAAACTAGAGATGCCTTATTTTTTCTGTCCAAATCTTTTCCCTTTCTTCCCCTTGTCTTCAGAGTCACCATGGCAATAGAGCTTTCTTTTCTTCACTTAAGACTGCATCTGAGCCTCTGTCCCCAAAGATAATGAAATGACAATACAGTTATTGACTTTTAGGAGTACTTCTGTGTGGTCTTCTGAGACAAATGCAAATACTAGTTCAAAGCATCATTATATTGGCATTCTCCTGTGGTTGAAACATCCTCCCTGTTAAACTTTATGTTGAGGAAGTAGGATTCAAAAATAGTATAAAGAGCAAAGTTATTAGGATTTAAATTCTAGGGATTAATTACAGCAGGTTTCTGTCACAGCACCTAACTTCTAAAAGCACTTTGGTATTTAACAGTCCTGAGAGAAGCAGACTGCAGTAGTTTTGCAGAGATAGCTGTTAACAGAAAATGCTGCATTATATGGGAGAGGTCTACCAGAGTTGGAAAGCAATGATAAAAAGAAATGAATGTGTAATGCTTATGCCCCCTAGGGCTTAAGCACCATGCTTAAGCTCCACTGCTTGCGTCTGCACAGCTCCACAGTCCAATTCATGGTACTGAAGATGTGGCAAGCACTTCTCTAAGACTGCAGCTTGACAGGAAGATCTCAACTCCAGTATTTCTGCTGGTAGATCTCACCACTAGACTGAAATGCAAAATATTCCTTCTCTTTTCTTCTCATCCCGTAGGTAGTGCAGTAAGATGGAAATCAACAATAACAGGATCAGAGATCAAGGTAGGTAATGGTTATGGTATTTATTCTGCAGGTAGGTTCAAGAGTCTCTCCAGTCTTTGGGCAAGCACACCTGCTGAACTGCAGAGGGGACAGAACCAATAGTAACTTGTCTTGCCTAAATTATGTATAGACCTAGCTCTAGGAATAACTTATTTTAGAGAAATACTGCCATACTCAGCAGTACCAAGACTCACACAAATCTTTGGGTATTATATCACTCAATCAGCCAATTAATCAATGTAACACAATTTTTATTAAGTCCTATTTAATAAAGGCCTGGTGGCCTCAAAGAGTTCTTGGATAACAGAGTAAATTTTGAGGCTATGAAAATCTCAATTTGTATGCCAAAAGGATAGCTATGTTGTCTAACCCAAAAAATACATGTGATTTGGAAAATTTCATTTTATTCCACTATGCTGGAATATGTCCCCATCCCACTGTAAGGGATGCTGGGGGGGATTTTTTTGATAGATTTCTTGGATGAAAATAAAGCTCAGAAGCAGCAAGTATTGAAAACGGTTTATAGGTAAAGGATATGATCAGGACTGGAGGGGGATTCACAGCTTTTATGTGCTGGGGCTCCTCCCACAGCCTGATTCCCTGGGAATTTTTTCCCAGGCACCCAGGGGTCTGCCTGCCCCCAAGGGGGAAGTCACTGGTAGCTCTACTATGGATGTTTTCTCTCCCCTGAGGGACTGTCAGGCAGAGTCTCTCCAGGAACACAACCTTTCTTGATTTTTTCCCAAATGCTTCCTGAACATGTGGCACCTGCTAAGGCTCCCAGCACGTGTACAGCCCCTGGAGTCATTTTTCACCGTGTGTCAGAGACCAGATTTGTAACATATGTTGAGGCATAAATAAAAATGAAATTGGTTCTTCATAACATGTAAGCTGCAAGAGAAAGTCAATACAATGAAGTGCTGTTTACAGAAAAGTAGAAAGAGTCTGAAATTGGTTTAGGGCATTGAAGTGATAGAAATTGCTGTTTTGGTCATACTCTCCTGCTTTTAATGAGATTGTTTTGTGAAAATACCTTCTAGGGGAATTAGTTTTATGAGTGTGCAGTGAATAATTTCCATGTTTTGGAAAAGAAACCTCTAAGAAGACACACACCAGACTACAAAATGACTTTGTGAGTTTTGAACAGCATTGAGACCCTACAGCTTAATCAAATAATTAGTTATACACTTAAAAAAACCAAACCCTCACACATTTTTCACAACCACAGAAATACCTACTGTTAATGAAATTTTGTCCCTTGTTTGCTTAAACTCTTCAACTTTCTGCATCTTTTCAGCTTCCACCTGCAGGTGTAGGACTTTACACCATTGAAATTTTATATCTGTTGGCCTGGGAGCTCTAAAATAGTTTCATTTATAGTCTTGGGATGCAAAAAGAGAACATTTTCTAGAAAAAAGTAATCTTAATGGGAAAGCCTGTCCCAAAGGCATTGAAATAAAGGTGTGTTGGGGTATGATTTAAGGGTACAGGCTGATGAACAAACTCTGCAATAGTCCTTTAAGCACCTAGATCTGTCTTATCTTACAAAACCTACTAAATTAGATGCAGCAGATAAATTAAGTACATGTAGATAATCTGTTATATTAAATCCATTTTTATGTTTACTTCCATTTCTGTAGATTGAATGCTTCACTTTGAGGAAATTGTTCGGAGTGTTTGCAGAGCTACAGGTCACATATCCTGAATGAAAGGTTTTCTGGAGGAACTAAATGTCATTTGGTCTGTCACTTTATTGTGTCTTATAAACGGAGCTGCAGTAACCAAAAGTCTGTGTCCTGTTTTAGCCTCTTTTAAACCAGTTCATGCTGTGATTTCATTAAGTCTAGTGATAAAGGGGAGGGGGCAGTGCAGACTTTCTTCTGGTAATAACACCCTCCCTTTCTCTTTTCTTTTTCTCCTTCAGAAATTTGGTTCCTGTGAAGGCTTCATTTAGAGAAACACGAGAGAGAGGGATGAAACTAAGTCAGTAACAGATTCTGATTTAATTATAGAAAATTAAATTGTGGATAAATAGCTTGCCTGTCATTTCTTACTGATGGAGTTGCCTTTGGATATGCAAGCACTCATAACATATATTTGACTAAGCAGTTCTGTTGTCAGATTAGACTGATTCGTCTGTTTATTTTAGCTTCAGCAGTAGGGGGAAAAATACAAAAGAAGGTAAAAAAAAGCGATATGATGGATGCCAGTTTGTAAAATTCAGTTTCAAAAACTATTATAAACTGTTAGTTTAGCAAAGGCTTTTAAAAATATAATATATTCAAGTTTTATGACGGATTATCAACTACCAGATCTTACTATTATGGAGGTTTTTTGGAACTTGAGATATGAACTTCTTTAACTGAATAGGTTCCTTAAGAACAAAGTGAAATGTTTGCTACTTCTTGTGGGAAACATAAAAGAAATTCAATTAAATTCACAACTGGAATCTTTATAGACTATCATGGCACTATGGTTACTATTACAGGTTTGTGGAATAAGTATAAACTCTGGGTGTAAAAATTACTGTTGGCATGTGAGAGATGAAAATGAAAATATGTTATTAGTTGTGCTGTGATAAATCTATATGGTAAACATTCAGTACTCTCCAGGCAAAACAGTAAGAGTAGATGAAATATTTTTATGGGAAAAAGACATCTGAAAATAGGATTTTTAAAAATGAAGTTGTTTCCTCTATGTCATGATTGTAGTACATGTCTGAAAATGCAATATTTCAAGGGTTAAAATTCTTTCTTCCCCTTCATTTCATGTGAATTTCATTGCAAATGCAGTTTCAGTCATATATATGTATATATATATATGCTTATATAGATCTCAATATTCCCAGCTGGAGCACTGTTGAATTCTAAAACAGAATTGGCTTGGAAATTTAAGCCAAGCTCTGGAGCAAACTAAATGACAAGTAGAAAAATAAACTACAATAAAGCATACAGTACTTTTCTACACTATTAGGGAAGGATCCATGTTTCCACACAGGAATTAAGCAGACAACACCTCATGGCTTAGGTTGTGCCAGTCCCTCCACTCTCTGCTCTGGCACGCACCTCACATCCCAAAGCATGGTGTCACACATTTGTGTATTGGAAGTTCCCTTCTTGTGCAAAGTACCTATCTCTCCTCATTTGCACAAGAGTGTCACCTTCTGTTCTGCCCCTGCTTCTGGGAGCTTCATCATCCAGGTCCTGTGGCCCTACATCTACTCTTGCCAACCATCTCATGTCAGCAGGGTTCAGGAAATACGTACATGGAACAGAACTGGGCATCACAGATGAGCTTGAGCTAGTTTGAGCCTTTGTGTTAGTGGATAATAGGTATGGAGATACAGACAGGTAGGTTAGCAATCAGAATTTAGATGGTATCAGCATATTCATCAAGAGAGATTAAATAGTGATAGGGTTTGGGGGTAGCATTAATGCCAAGGTATAGACAAAGACAAGTGACAATGGCTGTACCAAATTTTATTCCTTAGTGCTGCAACCTGCACTATCTTGCTGTGTCTAAAGGTTGAAGCAGAAAGCAAAAACTTGCAGACATTCCTTAAAATCCTGACTTAATTAACTCTATTTATAAAGTAAAAGTAGTTACTTTTATACATAATTGCTGAATATACAGTGGCAAAATGTGATGACTGGCAAATCAGAGAGGTAATTCTTATTGAGAGAGCAAGGTTCAGAGCAAGGTTACTAATCCTATCATCCTCCCCTCATAAGCTGTCCGTGCACTCATCTTCTTTTAACAGGTGCTTGCTCTATTCCCAAAGGTCAGTTCATTTCTGCTTCCATTTTCCTGGCTGCTGTACCAGATTCTTCGGACCTGTCTGTGATGCTCAAATTGACATGCTGCTAATTTACCTTTGAAGACTTAGGTAATGTGCTAGTCCTGCAAAGAACAGAAAGAGAGATCTCATGGTCACCTGAAAAGTTCCTTTGTAGGGTGTGGGGAAAGAGGCAGCTGGAAGCTGGCTGCTGATGTGATAGATTGAGAAGAGCTTTCTATTGCTGACTTTAATATTACATTGTCTTTGATGTGGAGTAATTTCTGCCTCTGGGGGTTTGTGTTCAGCTTATGACTATCTTTCCTCTTCCATTATGGTTGCTAACTGGGACAGAAAAAAGTGTGGCTGCAATAATGTAAACATCAGAGGGATCCTCAAACTTTTATTCTCCATACAGTTCTTTGGTGCTCCCCAGCAGGGTGAAGGCTGTGTGACCTTTTCACATGCCGTGTTTCTTGTCTCTAGCCGCCTTGAAATTTTCTGTTCTATACATATCTTTTGCTTTGTTAGAGATGTTTCTCAACCTCATAGGTGTTGAACAAATACCCAGTCATACTTTTTTGTTACTATAAGTCTGAATTTTAAAAACATTAATCCAAATCTTTATATATATTTTTTTAATGCTCATGAACAATATGGCAAGCTTCTGACTGTCTACAAATTGTGAGACACTAGAAGCAGACCATCTCAAAATAGTGTTATTTTAGCTCTAGAGATAAAATTGCACACATTGATTTCAGAAGAAAATATCTGTTATCTAAATACTGAATTAAAAATATTTTAATAGGGATTCTGTGGAAATTGAGGTATTTAAAATGACAGCAGTAGGACAGAGAGTATACTTAGGTTGTTTGCTCTAATATGCATGTCCTGAGGAAGAAAAACAAGAAATCTGTATGAATCAGTCACTGCATACAACCAGGTAAATTATCCTGATAGGATGCTCTAATTCTGGCTTTTCGGAGGCTCTTGACTAGGGAAATTTTTTTTCTGTGAAGGTCACAATATCAGTTTCAGACCCATGCTCTCTGACGTGTTCTCTACAATTCATCAGTGGGCTTAGGTCCAACAAACTCATTGTCGCCAAAAAAAAATTCTGAAAGTTATTGAAATAATAGTTTTCTAAGCATGAGTTCCAAGTCATTATCTTATTGGAGCCTAAGAATAAAATTCCATATGAACTTTACTCAAATGGGAGTAAATGGCAAATTTTGCGTAATGGTAAGTGATTATTTGTTTTGAAGTTCAGAATAGATAAAAATTAATAGAAGGGCAGTGGTTGTGTATATCACACCCTACTCATCTGTTAGCAATGTAGATGATGTGGTCATAGAAATTTGTTCAAAAACAAATGCTAATTAACCATGGACTGTGAAAACGAAAGCTGTGTTTTCTCCTTCCTTTCCTTAGTTTCTTTGGTAGGCTGATACAGGTGTATATTAATCTTTAGCTTTTTTTTCTCCTCAGTGTCAGAAATCTCTCTACCATATTTATGGAGGTCAGGAAGTCTGTTCTTTCTGTCTGAGTAATCCTTGTACTTTGAATGTTTCCATACTACCACTGACTTTTCTCACGCCATCTGTCTCCAACTAAATCTAGCTTCCTTTTTGATTGTTCTTGATAATTTATTTCTTTAAGAAGGAACTAGCTGATATCAAGTTTTAATTGTCAAGACACTAAAGGACTAATTTTCACTCTATTATGCAAATATATTGTTTCTATGCATGCACTCATGCTATTCAGAGGTTTGTGAAACACAAATCTCTTGGGAACTATTTAATAAGACATATTGAAGATTCTGCTAATATAAATAAGTACCTATTTCCCACACACATATATTCACGGTATTCATGCTTATGTCCAGTCTGTTAAAATGCTGTCTGAGCTCAGCTAAGTGCAAAGGAACCAGCAGTTTTTTTGCAGACTCAAAAATCTCTGAATTTTTCTAACTGCCTTGTTGCGCATGGACCATTTGCAAGCAAGGGAGAATCAAAACTGTCTGACAGGGATTGCAAGATGAAAAGATTTATAACCTTTGCTGGAAAGCAGCAAATGGCTTGATGGTAATTGAGTACTATAAATAAGTGTTTAGATACGGAGACAAAATGATTGTCTCCTAACTTCTAATTATTTTTTTGGTTAAGAATGCATGTATTTAAGGAAGAACATTTATTTCTGTTTTAGAAATGTTAAAAGTTAAAATAATAGTTCTATAAAATATTGTTTCAATTAAAACACCAGATCTCAAATCTAGTTTTAAATACATACATGTATACATATATATAAAAAACTGCTAAAGACTTTCTAGGTTACAGTGAATTTACTGAAGGCTGAATTCCCTCTTCAGTTGTGAAAATTATTCTTTCACCAACATGCTTCTGACACCATGGATTTTTTTCAGTGTTTTGTTTTTTACTGGCGACATTTGACTGTGTTGAAAGAACAAATAATTTTCTCTTTCTGGTGCCTTCCTCATGGCCACAAAATGCATAGGCACAAGAAAAGCTTCCATTAACTTATTTCAAATGCTACATCAGGCAAGAAAAGAAAAAGGAACTTATTCACTTAACTTCAAGTGTTAAAACTTTGAAAAGAAAATAAGATAAGGTTATGCAAAGAGGAGTGATAACGAAAGACATAGATAAATACAGAGAGGTGTGGCCATATGTACAGATTATCTTTGTGATGTCATCTTTTGGATGTCACTTTCTCTGATCAAAATCAGCCCTAACACTGTCAAGAGAAGAGACACCAGGACCAGGCCCTATCTGAGCCAAACCAGATGTCCAGACCCCATGGAATGCCCATCAGCTGAAACTCTAACCCACTGTGCCGCTAGAATACATTTAATGATAATTCCTCTCCTGTTAGTTCCAATTCTTTAACTGATTTCTAGATTTCAATTGACATCATTTCAACATGTTTGGGTTCTTTTCACTGCACCTTGTATCAGCCTATTCCATTTAATAGTATTAATTCAATTTCAAAATTTTATTCTTATTTTTTTTAATAGCATTTCATTTCATCAAGAAAGGCAAAGAACCCTGCATAGCAAAGAAAGCCATCTTGATGAGAGATGAGTAGATAAAGCTATCAACCTACCATAATAATTCACAGCTGAAAACACACAGTCTGTAATATTGCACTTGAATGTGGCTGTTGGAGCTATCTATGTTTCATGGGAGAAAAACCAGAGACTATTTCTTTTTATGTTTTGCTTTCCATGGCTTGAATTGGATAAAATGGAAAGTCATAGCCAATAGTGTTTACTTTAATATTTACCACCATTAAATTGGTTGTGGTAAAACACTGGGGCTTATGATTAAAATCAGCAGTGTTCAGAAAAATATTTCTGCAATTATTAACTAAAAGTAGCTTATAGAGTCCTACAGAAGCCACTGGAATTTGAGCATGTGTGTACAATTAATGATATTGATATGTACCATAGGACTTTGCAAAGGAAAGACCCACTTTTTGTTTGCTCCAAATATGTCTTTTTCTCTTGTGCTCATCATATAAACCCTTACAGCACCAAAATATTTTTTCATTTGTTTTTCACAGTTTTTCAAGATTCATAATAGAATTTTACAGGGACAAATTTGGATAGTAGCTGGAGGCGGATTGTTTTGGGAAAAGAGACTGAAATTGGCTGAGGTACTAGATAATAAATGGGTGTAATCTGTGTGATATTAAAGGCTTGCCTTATTAAAATTCCCCACATTGGTGCTGATTTGATAAACACCTTTGTTAGGATATATCACACAGTATATTGAGAAAGCTGTTAATGAAAAATGAATATTGCAATGTCTTTTTGGCAGGCTGAATGCTCTTTTTAATGATTCAGTTTATTCCTCAAAATGTCATTTTACTGCTAGAACAGAAAATAAGAGCATGACATAACTACCAAACCTCACCTTTCCCTTTCCTAGCAAGGCACATCTGGTTGATTCCCACCTACTCTCAGGTTTTCTGATGCCATGCCACTATATAATGACTCAAGAAAGGCTCGGTTTTTGACATGAAGAAAGGTCTGTTATTCTCTGAAGAATGGCAGATCTGAAGGATTGACCTTCATTTTTTAGACATGATATGTTTTATTTTCTCTGTAGAACTGGTAAATTTATGAAGCTTCCTGTGTCTCCTGCATTTAGGGGAAATGAACATCTGATTTGACTTGCAGTCCATTTCCCTCTCTAAGAGGTCAGATAAAGTATGAACAGCAGAGATAGCGTATCACCTCCTGACTCTGACAGGTCATCACCAAGTGCATAATTCTGTTTTCCTGAGCATTTATTTCTTCTGGTTTTCTCTGTACAGGCAGTCATATTTCATTATGAAGTTTCCTGTATATTTTTAAATTTTGCTCTGCTTGCTATTTTTGATGTGGATGTCTTCCTGGGACAAGCTTTCCAGAAATCAGAGAAAGGAAAAAGAATTAAACTGTCTGGGATGTTGCATTTGTTGGTTTACATATCAATTAGATTTATCTTTAGTTTGGCTTCCTAAGAGTTCGCTTTTCTACCTCTTGCTATCAAATCTCTAGGGACCTGAGAAGAAGCTGGAGATTTTTTTGTATGGCTCAAGGGACGGAAGACATGATTGAGTTATTGTATAGGACACCCATGGTGTTCAGGGGGAAGCTGCATTGTTGTGAGAGCAGGGACAGTTTAGGTGGCATAAGTCTAAACTTGTAGGAAACCAAGCATCCCAGCTAATAAAATAAGGCTCCTCTCCTCTCCTCCTTCTGCTGCACCAGGTTTACCTTTGAAATGATACTGCAACTTTCTATACATTAGGATACGGGACTGGTGGTGTGCCCTGGTTTCAGCTGCAGTAGAGTTAATTTTCTTCCCAGTGGCTGGTAAGGGGCTGTGTCTTGGGTTTGTGCTGAACAAGGGGTTCACAATACAGAGATGTTTCTGTTATTGCTGAGCAGGGCTTACACAGAGCCAAGGCCTTTTCTGCTTTTTGTAAGGCTGTGCTGGTGAGGGGACTGGGGCCACTTGGGAGGCTGGAAGGAGACACAGCCAGGACAGGTGACTAAAACTCACCAAAGGTATATGCAGACTATATAACATTACACTTGGTATGTAAAGTAGTGGGGGGGGGAAGGAAAGGAGGAAGGAGTGGATGTTTGGAGTGATGGCTGAACGCATGCCTGCCCATGGGAAGCAGAGAATTAAATCTCTTGATTTTGTGCACAACTTTTCATTCCCTGTTAAGCTGTCTTTA
The DNA here is from genome assembly GCA_013186435.1 of Turdus rufiventris. Classification (NCBI taxonomy): domain Eukaryota; kingdom Metazoa; phylum Chordata; class Aves; order Passeriformes; family Turdidae; genus Turdus; species Turdus rufiventris. Next base: position 1,426,351 of record PYHW01009739.1, on the reverse strand, counting down.
GAGCAACCCATGTGTTCTCTATCTTTTACCCTTCTGTTCTCACCCAGATCCCACTGGTGGGGGAGTGAGCAAGTGGCTGCCTTGGGCTTGGCTGCAGGCTGGGGTTAAAAAATGGCACAGTGTTATACTTTAAATATTGAAACGGTTTTCTTAGTAAGTGTGTGTATTATACTTCAAGACATCCCAGACCATTTCAGTAAACTTCAGAGCATGAGATTCTGTGATTACTCAGTCCCTCTGGAGGTATGTTTAGATTGGTTATTTAACGACAGCCAAAATTTCTGGAAATGGGCTGGTTGTAAGAGTTGCTGTACTCCTCTGCATTCAATATGAGCCTCTTGCTAATTGTTCATATGTCTGGGCCGGGTATTGCAGATGTCAAGCTGCAGGCATTCAGTTCCAAAATCTGCAGCCTTAGTGAATCAGCTTTAAAACTAAAACATGATGGAAATGTTTTGCTGAGGTGACACAGAGCCCAAATTGTCCTTAATACATATTCATGTGCAGTCAGAGGAGAGCTGAGGAGAAAATAAAAAGTATTGCTTTTTGTTTGCACTGAAGGTCAGAAATCAGAGTTTTGAAGACTTTTTTCCTTCAAGGTAAGAGAATAGTGGAAATAAGACACTTTCAGCTGAAAGGAATGCATCACTAAAATGTAGCAGAAGCTGTTTTTAAATTTTCACATTAAAACTACTTGCAGGATTCCTAACTGTAAGAAGTCATGTGCCCTTAAAAATTGCCAAGAAAGAATTGTTCAGGAAGGTTTCTATTTTGGCATACAATAGGAATATTAGTTATGTTGGGTTCGAATTGCTCTTCTCCCCTCTGGAGGCTTGAATTGGACAAAATTGAAGAGATATTGCTTCTTTCACTTGTTGTTTTCATTGTCAGGTTTGGCAAACCTCTGAGTCAAAGGTGATTTTCAGTAGCATGTTATTAGACAAACACCTTCGAGGTGAGACTCCTATCAATACTTGCAATGTGTGAGTTGCTATTTCTGAGCACATTGAGTTTCCTCAGCCCATGTGATAAGCCGGACCCATGAGCCTCACTGAGCTTGTGAGGAAGGGTCACTCTGCCTGTCAGAAACCAGTGGTGGATTTGCAGCTTGTGTTCAGGGTGATGACAGGGCCCTCCAAGTCCAACACATCTGCTCTCCTACAGGGCAAGCCAAGGAATATAACTGACTTTTTTAAATGGAAAAACATGGATTGAAACTCTAGAGAACACCAACCATGGAAGAAGAAACAGCTCCCGTCATTAATTTTTTATGGATGTTTGTTGTAGGTACCATTCACTCAGGTGATTGAGTTGACTTTCTGTTATGCTGAAGGAGAGCAGTATTACCTCTGAATGTTTCAGTCAGAATTTAAGGGCTTCTTTGCTTTGGGGTAAATGAGAAGAACATTTATACAGTGTTATAACAATTTCGTCAGATGATGAACACACTTTGAACAGATTGGAATAGAAGTGCTAGAGACTGCCTCAAGATATGGCTGTCTGCTTAAAAATTACATCTAGCATAAAGCCATTAATAGCTCATTTCTCCTGACTTATTCAAGCCCATAATCATCATCAATTTTATTGAACATCCCTCTCTTGCACACAAAGACACTAGTTTTGCTGCAAGTGGAAATAACCTCTTGGTTACCTGGTTCAGATGTTAGAAAAGCCAGGCTATATTTCTTCAGTTCTACAACTTAAGGAAAGATGAACTGTATAAAAAGATGTGAGGATACAGCTCCTCTAAATGTGTAATATGTTGATACTCCATTGGAATTAGTTTCTTAGTTTCTAGAAACAAAGTTTTATGAACAATAGAGGATGCAAGAGGGAAAAGGAGCAAGGTTTGCCCTACTCTTCAAGGGCAAAAAAGAACTTGTAAGAGATTGGTTTCTCCCTGGTTACTGAGGATGACTCCTGTCACAGGAACTCACAAATGCAAGAAAATGTTAGCCTTTTTCAGCTAACAACTTGAAGTCCCACATATAATTTGCATAGAAATTACATAATGCAGTAATTACTGCTGCATTTTTTCTTAAAGCAGTTCTGCCTGACAAAGGCAAATAGGAACCCTTTAGCAGGCTTTTAAAGACTCCAGTGAAGAGTCTCTCAGTGTTATCTATGACCTTGGGAAGGGAAAAGAAGTTATAGTTTTCAGGAATATCACCCTGCATTCCTTGTGTAGTCTTTGTGCCTCATAAATGCCCTGTATTTTCATGTCTCAAGATATGTCAGCTGAAGTGTGTAATCTTTGGATGAAAAAAGGATGCAAAATGATATAAAGCCTGAATATCATTTTTGTTAGCAACTGCAAACTGAAGAGCAAAAGTACCCTACATTTACTGTTAGCTGTTTTATGTTAGTTTAATAGCAGCCAGTGTTGTTAAGAGCGTGATGGCAGCAACATCTCCTTTTGACTGGTGAAAAAAAATACTAAGGTAGGTATGAAGCTTTATTTATTGCTGTGTTTGAACTTGCAGTGGGTGGATGCTGGCTGGGTGCCAGGAACCCACAATAGCCATTCAGTCCCTCCTCTCTGCAGCTGGACAGGAGAGAGAAAAATAAATATAGCAAAGGTGTCAGGGATTGAGACAAGCACCGGGAGAGATTACACAACAAAGGGAAGTGTTACCTTCCCTTATCTCTTTCCATGTATACTGTATTATGCATATACAGTGAGTAAGGGAGAAAATATATATCTGAGAGGCATTTTTTAAGGATGACTCTTCAAAACTGTCCAGAATTTGAATTAAAAATTGTCTTGTAAAATTTTGACTTAAGGTGCAGGAGGTGAGAGGATAAAAGATTTAACAAAAAATATTAAAAATTAACCATATCTGTGAATTGTATCCAAGGGATATATTTTAAAGTTGAGAATATATGTGTAAGCAATGCACTATCTCACAAAGCACAGTTTTTTTATAGCACTTATACAGTACATAATATAGATCTGGAAGATGTTTCCACCATCAAAATAATACTTCTATGGATTTGGGAGAATGCCAAATTTCTATTACCAGTAATAAAGAAATAATCACAATATTATTCCAAATAAAGTCAGGGAAATCAAAGTTCACACATCAGGGCATAAACTGCGATCTCACACAAAGGCCCAGTGGCAATCTGTGATACTGGCTTGGTGAATAGAGTTATCTTCCTCCTCAGTAGGCAGGACTTGCTGGACGCAGCTAGCATGCACACCAGTCTGATTGCCATGCATTTTTATACACCTTTCAAAGTGCCTCTGACTTCCACCTCTCTGATGTCCTTTTAAATTTTGAATTATTTGCACTTGAAGCTGTAGTTAGTTTATTTATCTTCATGTTTTTATCTCATTGCCTTGTAAACAATACTGACCTTTTAAGGTTTCTGAAATCTGTGGAATGATTTCAAACCAAGGGTGTGACTAACTGCTGTGCAATTTGTGTTCCTGTCATGCAGAACTGTCTCCTTTATTGTATAATTATTGTATAATTGCAAGCAAGAGAAACAAAAAGAATTAAATTGAGCAGAAGAAAAATGAAAGGTGAGAAATGTATGAAACAGTTACTGAATTACTGAAAGTTCACAAAACCAAAAGGACATACAACAATACAGCTTGCCTGATGAGACTGCCCCATGTGTCTTCTATTTTTCCTTCATTTCCATAATGCTGAATTAGTGACCCATTCCTAGATAAGCAAAGTCAAGCTCAATCAGTGTCTGGGTAAAAGACCTCTTAGGCACTTACTTGTATTACAGTAATGGAGTAGATTTATTCTCATGAGACCTTGAGGTAGTATTAAAGTGAGTCCCATTGCTTATGCCAGGTATTTTGATTTATAGATGCATTACTGGGGACTCACCATCATCTGGTTAATTTTTATTTTTTTTCAGAACAGAGATTGGTTCTGCTGCTCTGAAAAAGTAGTAATTTGAAATTGTACAGTTCTTGGCTTTATTTTTGTACCAATTTATTTGCATTGGTATCCCTTTTCAGTCCCAAGCAGTCGTGGAATACAGCAGAGACTATTTTAGTGCAGACACATGTGAACTTATGTTACTCATATCTTTGCTATAAAACCCTGCAGAGGAGCACAATGAATTTTAATGTAGCTTTTACCTTTCATTATGGCGGTATGATTTACAACATTCTTCATTTGCCAGAAGCTCCTCCATTGCAATGCAGATTCTTGAAATTAAGTACAGTAATTTCACGATTATAAGCCGCACTTCTAGGTGTCAGCCAATTTTTATTCTTTGTCCATATATATGATAAAAGGTATCTATTCTATCACCATCTGTTGAGGGTGGGGGCAGTGATCCTTATCTCCACGGCAGATATTCTGCTAATGGGCCATTCATTGAAACCAGGCTGGCATTGTTCTTTATCTTTTCGCAACCCATCCTTCCTCCAGCGAGTCATTTTCTTCTAATGGCCCATTGAGTCCCACTGTGTGACTGATAAAATTACTGCATCCCATTGGAAGTTGCTCCAGCCAGGGGGA
>PYHW01009739.1:1407995-1421597 GCA_013186435.1 Turdus rufiventris | reverse complement strand
TGCCTTTCTCAGCAGACACCTGTCCTCCAAACTGAAACAGCAACTTTTTGTTCTGTGTCCATATATAAGCCGCACCTGATTATAAGCTGCACTTCGGGTATGGACCAAAATTTTAGGCAAAATGGTGTGGCTTATAATTGTGAAATTACTGTATATTTGAGAAGTAGGATATGAAAAATTAGAGGGGAAAAGTTGCTTTTAATCAAATCAAAAGCTGATCTTCTAAAATTTTCAGGGTCCTCATATCTAACCTATGCAAACACAGTTTCCAATCTGAGAGATCATCTTCAGTGTTGTGATCTGGCCTTGGGTCTAAATTTGACAAACTTTAGGGATTGAATTTGTATTCACTTCAGTTTAAAGGCTTGATAAGGACAAATGGTATAATGGCTTAATTTAAACATTATTCCCTTGCATACCACATCTGCAGATGAAATTTTATTAATACATTAGCCTAGTGGTGCTGATAATGAAGAGTTACATAGGTAAAAGAAAGAACCTGTAAAATAATGACAGTTAGAGCAGTTGCCTGCAACTATTTAAATTAGAGGTCATTCTAAATGCAAAAAAAGGAACCGTTGTAAAAACATAATTCTTTATAGCTCAAATCCCTCTGAAGGAATTATTTTATGTGTGGCTATGAACACTGTGCTCATTATAAGAAAAATTTAACTAAACCAAAACAATTCAAGAGATATATGCATTTTACATGGTCCCCCTTTTTCCTGGTGCACTTTTGCTTGTGGTTGAGCTATATTCTCCAAAACCACAGCTTTCTCTTTGTATTTGCATTAGGCCTGGTTTACTGGTAGTGCTACTAATATGTGCTCTTAACAGTATGGGAAGGCACACCACTCACACTTTCTTACAGTCTAGGAGATAGATACCATATTTTTTTTATCTGCTGAAGAATCTGGCAGGAGTGTGTTTCCATAGTGCTGTAGTTTGTCACCTCTTTCAGAAGGTATAGTGGGAGAGAGTAAGGATCACATTAAGATTAACCATAATTACGGATACTGAAAATTTGGTTGCTGCAGAGCGCCAATGTACAAAATCCGACATACATGGTTGTGGATGCTGCTGAGGTGAACAGTAGAGTTCCTTTTGTGTTTGTAAATTTAATGACCAGGTTCTTAGTTCTGTTTTCTATTAATGAGAGAAGGCCAAATGCATTAATTACTTAAGAACAGAGATACCAGTAGATGGAAACTGTTGTGTCACTGTAAAGATTTTGAATAAAGACTTTTTCTGTTTTCACATATTTGTAGTTTTCTTTCATAAAACACATCATCTTATACATACTCCTAGCATGTGCTTGTTTTCTCTGTGGTTATGCCTATATATGTTTGCAAATGCTGCTTTTTCAGTGTGAATATAATCTTCTTGTAGGACAGCCATGACACTGAGACTAGAGCTCCCTGAAGTGGAGGCAAACATCTGTGTGCCACTCCAGAGAATTTTACTGTTTGATTTACTGTTTTGGTGTCTTCAGTGTAAAATGTGGCTGACTCTGAATGTGCATGTCTCTTTTAAAGTTGTAGAAATTCCAAGAAAAGTAAAAAATCAAACTCGTTAAATATCCATCTGGGTTTTACAAGATTTAAAAAAAAACGTGTTCATAATAGAGGACAAGACATACCATACAGGAGAGTTGGGACTTTAAGATCCCACCCAATCCAAGCCATTTTATGATTCTGTATTATGTGTTGTGATGTATCTTTACAGTGAAGGTAAAAAATATAATGTCTTACATTTGAAAATTCTATGATATTGTGTCTCTGATTTTTTTCTTTTGGGCAGATGTTAATCGACTTTCCTGCAAAATAACTTAAAACCTTAGAGAAATATTTACTCTCTATCATAGAGGACCTTTAACTAAATTATATTCTAGGCACTTCAGTTATAAGGACCTGTAGTAAATAATTGATATGGTGAACTGTACATGTGTAAATCAGCTTTGACATTAATTTTGGCATGTCTACTTTCATTTACAGAAGTTGCTACAGAAGCATGATTGCACCTTGGACAACTTGGAGTTGAAATTCCACATGGAATTGGAATTTTGAAGAATTTAATCATGTAACAAAGAGCAGAGGTATGTGAAACTCAAAAAAACTATTTGAACTTTCAAGTTTTGAATATATTTTTTCTCAGACCTGCCCTTTAGGTTTCTGAACCTCATTGAAAATGAAGAGGAAAAACCCTGAGGTGGTAAAAACTGTAGGGAGAAATGTAATAAAACTTACAGACAAGTATCTTTTCAACTGATACATTGATAAAAGTTCAAGTAGTAGGACTGCATTTAGAGTAGACCAATACCATTTAAACGTTTCTTCAAGTGTGAAGCCTAAGAAACTTTCCCAGGCTAAAAATATTTTTGATGATCCTGGTGAAATGAAGGCAGTCTGTAAGAAATAAAATCAGGAATGTGAGAGAGATGGAAGGTTATTACTGTGCAAGAAGTGAGACAACATATTTTTAACTACAAATGATGTTTTATTAAGGTGATATTTGTTTTTCCCATTTTATTATAAAATACAAACATAATTTCTAGAAGCTGTCTCTAGGAAACTTGAGTATATTCTGGCTATACAAAAAATCCCCAACCCAATCCCCCTACCCCCAGACCCCCTAAACCCAAACCAAACAAATAAATGAAAAAAATCAGCACCCTTCCCCCACCCCCCACCTTCTCAAAAACCAAACCCAAAAAATCCCATGAAGAGCAAAAAGATCTGATGAAAAAAATTTCCTCCTCTAGTTGCAATGTCTTCAAGTCCTCTCACATCCTCAAAGAGAATAAGTTCTCAAATCTGGTAAGTTTGGCTTTGTTGAAAATGTTTTGGATTTTTTCATTGATGTTAATAGCCCAACTCAACCCTGATGATTGAACAATGCTGACTTGTTTATGTTCTGTTGCTTCAGGTAAAGTGGCAGAGATCACAGTTATAGATATGATATGTGGTGACAAATACAGCATCTGGTATAGTTATAATCTCATTGATCAGACTATGCCTCTGGTTTCCTCCTTAGGGGTTCCAGCTGTCTTCTTTCCTGCCTTATTATTCAAAAGTTACAACTGAGGAAAAATGTCATTTGGAGGCTGTGTGCTGATACTTAAATTACGATAGCCATGCCTGGAAGACATCCATCTATCTGTCTGTCTATCTATCTATCTATCTATCTATCTATCTATCTATCTATCTATCTATCTATCTATCTAATCGTCTATCCAGCTACCTCTGACAGACAAATAGCCCCTCTCACAGCCGGGTGGAAATCCTTGTATTACTTCCAGTTTCCTGTTCACACCTCATTCACTTAACAGGCCCTCTCAAGTGTCACCTGAAAGTATTTCTTTCAAAGGTGAATGCAAGGACTCATCAATAATATGGTTTTGAAAACTTTTAGATGTGTTAATCTATGCCCTACCAAACTAAGGAAGAATGTGATCTTCAGCTTTTCATCCCCCACCCCATCTCCTCCATCCCAGCAAACATTTGAGAAAGCCACATCATAAGGGGCTCTGCCATGGTTGCTGAGGTCAGTATGGGGGAAGATGGTTTATTGTAGGTTCTAGTTATTCTAATAGTATTTCTACCCTGAATAGTCAAAGCAAAAAAAGCCCCAAACTGGCTATGCTGAACTCCTTGAAAAGGAGACTTTCATGGTACAATAATCTTACAATGAGAAAATATGATTATGGAAAGTAATTTCCTCAGAGTAATCATGTTGATATTGTTCCAGAGTCAGACAGTCAAGTTTCTCTTAATAAAATTCTCTTTCACAGTTCAACTGCTGTTTTTGCCTGCTCCTTCCATCATCATCCTGCATTTGTGAGAGCATCTATTCCTCTAGATATGAATATGATGTGAAAAAAATCCATGGTTAGAGCAGTGGGCTATTCAATTTAGTGATTGATTTTTAAGGGGGAAAATGGCTTCTAGACACCTCCTGTCCAACTATCTGTATGAGTAACTGTACCTTCTCACTTCATTGATTACATAGTGTCCCCTCCAAATTTCAAATTGTAACATGGATGTATGAAAATATATTACAAATAACAAAGTAGTCCTTCTTTATTGAGTGTATAGCAATTTAGTCCCAAAGCACTAAAGACAAAGCATTTGTCTGTGAGCCCTGGGCCAAAGCTCTACAGATAAAGAATGAGCAGCATGAAATTCATGGTGTGAGTGAGCTCCCTACTCGTGAGAAGGCACATTGGCCGTGAGGTTCTGTAACTGCCAGAGAAAATGAAGCAAGTCCCAAACAAAGTTTATACTTTTGCAGGTACAGTGTTTCCACAGCAACTTAGCAGACCAGCTCTGTCTGCTGAAAACATGTGAAGTGATGCCATGATATGCCTGGACACCACAGTGTCTGCTTCTTGAGCTCTATGAGGTAAAAACATGAGGCACAGTAAAAGCTGAATAATTTTGTCTCTTTTTCTAAAATTATTCGAAGTTTTACTATTTTAATGTAGTAACTTACACGTTGTTGTTTGGTGAAAGAAGTACTGAAATGAGCAAGAATAATATTAAAAATTCTTATGCCATGCAATATTTATAAGCACCACATCTTCCACCCATAGTACCTTGATGGTGAAAAAGGTCTGTGGCTGTGATTAAGCCTTACATGACAAACAGAAATTTGATTGTTCTTTTAGACTTGTTTTGTGAGCACCTATGAATATGAAATACAAACTGACCCTGAGGAAGGAGGCAATAATTTTGTTTATAGATTTCTCTTCTAACTAATTTTCTGTGAAAAACCAAACCAATTTTCAAAGAATATACCTCTGTATAAACAATAAGACATTGTAGATGGTTTAAAAATGTAATTTATTTCTGATTTTTGAGCAGAATGTATGACAACACTTCTTTTGTTATTATACTGGTATAAAACATGAATAATGATACCAGAGGTAGAGTGGTCACCCTATTGTATGGTAAAATCCTGCACATGGAAGTGGAAACAAGAAAAAAACCAGACAATTTGTTTAGCTCAGAAGTAGATTAACTGTTGTAAGACCTCAGATACTTTTTTGCTGTATTCTGTCCCTGGAAAATAAAAAAAAAAAAAAAAAATAAAAAAAAATAAAATAAAAAAAAAAAAGATCAAATCACAGCAGTTAAATTTGACACCAGGATAAATTCAGGGAAAGTCCAAGTGTTAGGTGGAAGACCAGAGAGCATGATAAGGTTGTTCCTGTCTGGCTTTTGAATCTATTAATCTTAATGAAGAATGCAAGTGTAAGCCATTTGTACTTGTCTGGTGAGCTCTGTTTACAGCTGCCTGAAGAGGAGATGATGTGTTTCTCTTTCTGTATCCTGGGCCTCAGTGGGAATATGGAAGTTATAAGTAACTGAGCCAGATCTTGTGACTGTCCTAAGGAAAAAAAAAAAAAGAAAAAAAAAAAGCTGCCAAGTTTACAATGGCTAGAGTTATTCCTAATATACCATTCTCTGTTTCAGTGTAAGGGGGGACAGAGTCTTTATTGTATTATCAGCAACAAGGCAAAAAATAATTTTGATTTGTGAAAGACTATGAACTAGGGATCCTGTCTAACACTGTAGAAAATGGTTTAGAATTGGCAAAGGAAAGATATAGAGAAAGGTTACATTTGCTTTCACATTTCAGCTTTTATAAAGCTTTTCTTTGCTAATGTTAAATTTCATCTGAACATTTATTTCACTACATTGTTAGTACAAGGCTTCCAGCAGCTAAGAAATAACAAAGGTACTTTCTCAATTAGCTGATCTTTATTGATTGTTACTATTTGTTAATGCTACTTAGCAGAGTAAGACCGTATGTCCTCCACAGATCAGACCATTTAATAATTCACCTTTATTTCTTTCCCCTTTTCATAATTTTTTCAAATAATTTCATTTCCTATAGCAAATCTTTTTTCTTTGAACTTATTTTGAACTGTATTTATAAAACTATGATGGGCAATGACATATAAACATTTACAAATTAAACATTTACATTTACAAATTAAAGTTTCAGCTTCTAATCTCAAAATATTTGCTAGCTGTACGTGCACAGATGTGTGCCTGTGTACACACAGGCATACTGGTGCTGCAGAAAGCAAGACTGGAGAAAATATAAATTCTTCTTCTAATAAAAGTAGTGAACAGTCACTAGAGCACATGCCTAGCTCTGCATAAGCTTAGGGAATCTTTTAAAACTCCTAGATTAGAATTCCAGGATCTGTCTTTTGTAAATAGGCCTTTTTGTTGTTGTTGTTGTTTTCTTTTATTTTTAAGGATTTTCTTTTTAAAAGTCCAGAGTTTAAACTCGAGGTAAATTACAGGTGCTAGGTTCAGCACAGGGTTTAGGACAGACACATGAATCAATATAATGAGCGAATGAGACTTTGCTGATGGAAACAGATGCCCTGTCAGGTCATCAGTGCAATCTCCTGAGGAAGCAGGTTTATCCTTTGATGTATATCTTCCAGTTTTTCTCCTAGTACATGGAGCAGATAGTGCATTTTATAGTGACATGTAACTCTGAATCCTGACCCTACAGTAATTTTTCTGTAGAAAATATTTGCTGAACACTGAATTCTCTGAGTGTTAGCAGTTTGGGCTTATGTGACAAAGGAACTACTGTCTGACAGATGTCAGCTATTATTCTTATAATTTCTGTATGCATTGCAGTGAGACTGCTATAGTACCAGAGATATGAACCAGAGCTGACAACAGAACTGGATGTGGCTAAAGGGTTTTCTAGTTTTGTTGCTCAGTAAAAGTTACCATAAAGATAACTTTATGAATTCAGGTAGATGATTTAAGAAAAAATACATATTGTATGTGACTCTTCAGGAAGAGTTTGTATTTTATTTCCTCATATTTTATGTTCTTTTTAAGCTAGAGGGTTTAGTCAGACTGATGAAAGCTTCATACTTTCAAGTCTGCAGGCAAAAAAGAATCATTGAACACTGTTACCTCTAAAAAATTAATCACATATTTTCTGTAAGTATCCTCCTTGCAGATTACCCCTAGACTTAAGCTCAGCACTGTTGTGAGTGCTTAATTGGGTAGCAGCCAGACTGCTCTGCAGTATGTAGGATACACGAGAGCAAAAAAGGGTAGTAGGCATGATATTCATTGTTACTGGAACCTGGAGTTCTATGAACTGTACACATCTGGGCAAGTTTTAGTTGTTTGCAAACAGGATCATATCCAAACTACAAGTGCACATAGTAGTTTTTTTCTTGGCTAACACACAGAGTGAGTGTCTGAAATAAAGACACTGCTGTGCAGACAACCCCATTGCAAACTCCTGCAGGTAAGGCAGTCATCAGCCAGGTGGGGAAGTTCAGCCTTGGCTGCTCCTTAGCACAGTTTGAAGCTTGAAGTTGATGTGCTTCTTCTGACTTCCCTCTGTCTTTCTAAGGACCTTGTCATGTTGGTTTACTACTTGAGTTTCTATAACTATTCAGAAATTTTCCTATTGTGTAAGTAGGAAAATATTTAATTCTCTAAATGTATGAATTGCCATGCTATTGAGATCCTAAATTCCTTCTAGAAGTCCCATAGGCATATGGTAGGGTTTCATATTTTCCATTATTTCTTTTCATTGTTTGTTGAATATGAGAAGAACAATTTTAAAGCTGACTGAAAAACAAGTTAATTTCACAGCTTCGAACCAAGTTTTAGAGCTGTTTCTCACTGAAATGCTTATTTAGATTCATTCTGCATGAGTGGTCAACAAAATTCACAGTAAGGTGATTATCCTTTGAGGGTTTCCATAAATGAATCTGATTTTTGTGGCTAGTCCTGTGGGTAATTATTCCTGACAAAACGCCTGCTGTGGCTGATTCAGAGCAGGAACATGTCTAATATGTCCATGATGAAATACTCCTTTAATGGTGCAAATCACATCTTTCCATTATGGAATGAGTCATTGATTAATCATTTTGTAGGTATTTTCTTTGCAGAAACCCTCAGTCAATTGGGTATAACCTCTGTTCCTTTCCCTTGCACCTCTTAAAACAGTGTGAAAATTCCAGTTAAAATTTTTTTTAAATCCCATGTAAAATATAAAAGCTATAGATCAGTCTTATTACCCTCAAATCTGTAAGGGTCACAGAGGAAAATGTATGTAAATAAGAGTATTCAAAAATTGCTAATGATAGATAGTCTATGAATAATGTAGGTCAATTTTCCACTGTAGATTATCTTGTTAAATAATATTTTGCGCTTTTCAGTCCTTTTGGAATTTCTTCGATGTATGCACTTTGACATACTAGACTGCAGTCTCAGGAGAGGAAGTGTTAAGTTCATATTTGACACTCCACTGTGTACATTCAGGGACCTCATTTATGATTCTGGTTGACCATTTCACACTGTGTTTCTGACAGCTTGGCACTGGGGCAGGCAGTGAGTCACAAACAGCTGAGGCAGCTCTGTGCAAGTGACAACCATCTGGAGCTTTCTGCTTGTTTTGAAGTGGCTGCCTTGTTGTACTCTTTGAGTACTTTATTCAGTTCTCCTTCTCTATTGCCAACTGAGATGAGCAACAAAAGCAATGTTTTGCTCTCCACCCTCCTCGCCATAATTTCTCTGGATAATCGTCTGGCATTTCTGTGCTTATGTGAGCTTTTGATGCCAAGTGGGCAGAGAGCATTCAAGAGCAAAGCTGTTGTTCTTTCTGCTGTTAACCAGCAGAGACAGGATAAATTATTAACTCAGCACAGTCATGTCAGAGGAGTGAAGTGGTGCAGGCTTCTTGGGTCAGAGTTTTAATCATCTTGTATAACTGAAAAAATGCCACGCAAGCTTTGTGTCATGCTTGCCTCGTGCTGGCAATAGCAGCACTGTGGACCACAAGCAATTGAGAAACAGGCCCTTAAATCTCATCGCTCAGGCAGCTCCACTGGTGCCCCATAAATGGCTTCAGCACCACCCGCCCGACATAATTTAGTGGAGCATGATGCTCTTGATGCTGTGTATTATTTTTATTGTCACTCATTGTACCATTGGCTTTCTTTGCTAGCATTTCATTACATGTTCACAGACACATCTGTTACTGAGCAGAAATATCCACTGGGAGCTGCTCTAGGTGCCATTATTCTGCTATGCCCATATTTTGGTAACAGTAACAATCTCAGGCAAAAACTAGGCATAATTTATCTGTTTTGTTAAAGCTGGGGATCAAAACTGTAGCATAAATCCTTTTTTGCTTAAAAAAAAAAAGAAAGGGAATTAAAATAATTAGCTTTTTTTTGTGGGGATTTAAATATTGTTTTGTTGCTGCATTGCACTTTAGAACCAAATGGTAGAGACATTGGCAAGGTTCACCTTTGGCTCATAGCTGTGCTGGAACACTGAGCAAAAGAAATTATGTCTGCATTGTCAGCTAGTAACAGTGAAATCTTCTGTGCTGGAATTGTTGGTGTTATCAAGGACCTTATGCAGAACTCAAAGTCTGAAATATACTCAGATTTCAGTGGATGTGAAATAATTTATTTTCTCTTTGGCTGTGCTTGTCCTATTTCTGTTTTTGGGATGTGTTTCAGAACATATTTCAGGCAGCTGTGCTAACATAGCTGAGGATCTCCGTCTGTTGGGAGTACTGGAAAGTGTTGGAGACATTGAAGCAGTGACAGCTCTGTGGGTTGGCTGCACATGAACCTCACACAGTTGTAGGGCTGTCTTCCCTGGTAAGGCTTGAACTGAGACCTTGAGTTCAAAAGGAATAAACCTTACTCACAGCATCAAAGAAATCATAGTTACATATTCATTGCTGCACCTCTAGATAGTCTGGCAGGTTTTTGTGGGGTGATAGACATGAAGTGTTACTTTTAAAACATTTTTCAAAAAATGAAGGTTAAGCATTTCGGTTGAAGGAAGATCAGTAGTCAAATTTGAGCAGATAACCTTCTCCTGGATTCTGGCATCCCAGTGGAGATGTGATAGCTCGGTACACTGCTGAGGGAGGAAAGTGTGCTGAGAACTGAGGCTTATTTTCACTTCTGCTGTCAAGTCTTTGCAGTCTGAGAGGAAAGTTCAGCCTGAGAGGAGACTGCTGTTGTGTCATTCTCTTTTATGTCACAGCATAAAGCTGTTTCATTTGGTTATGAAGTCTTTTTAAGTCGCAGCTTTCCATTCAGATACTCCTCTCAGCTGTTATAGCTGTTTCTGTTACCAAGCATCCCTCAGACAGCTGTATTAATCTTTTCTGCAAAAACATGTACTAAAAATATGTTTTGTCAATTTGTGACATCAGGTATAGATATTTTCTTTCAAAGTCAGTTTAAAAGCATATATATATTTTTAATATATACCCAAATCATGGAAGTAGGGCCAGTGCAAGATGGTTTGCAGATCACTACAGAAACTTGCATAGGCACCATAATTCCTTATAGAGGGTTTGCAGTTTAAGCTTTCTGGACAGACGGGACACATTTCAGGGATTTTTTGGAAGGATGATAGTAAGTCTTTGTTTAGATGAAGACAGGTGCCCTAGCAGGGATATAGAGGGTGTGACTAGAGGCTGAGCCAGGCAGGGCAGAATGAAGCTTGGCCAAGCTGGTGTTTGTGCTTTGGATACCACTAATTCAGAAAGAGATATCTTGAGTTTCCCCAAAAATCCGTGGAAGCAAGATTCCTAACTGTCTTTTGAATATGGAACTCAGACTTCCAAGTTACTCATGCACTTTTGAAAATATTTAGCATTTGCAAATCAATTGGTGTCTATGGTTGCATTTATCTGGGGTAGGAACCTACCAGATGAATCTTCCTTTATACTTGCTGGTTATTATTTATTTTTGATTGAACTGACTTGGAAGAAAGATTTTTTTAGTGTCAGACCACTTACTCAATTCAAAGTAAATTTCTTAAGGCAACTCAGAGAACTGGAGGAAAAGGCTGGTTGAAGAGAAACAAAAATACCACTGTGCTACATTTATCAGAGGCCTTCTAGTACTTTTGTAGTTTTTGGCTGTGCAGTCCCAAAGCATAAAGTCTGTGCAAGTAAATTGTGGAAACAATCACACTTTTTTTCCTTCTTTATCCTTTCATTAGGAAAAGAGAATGAAGCAA
The DNA here is from genome assembly GCA_013186435.1 of Turdus rufiventris. NCBI lineage: Eukaryota > Metazoa > Chordata > Aves > Passeriformes > Turdidae > Turdus > Turdus rufiventris. The sequence continues at coordinate 1,410,543 of PYHW01009739.1, read as the reverse complement.
ACAAGAAAAAATAAAAAAACCCCAAAAAACCAAAACCCCAAAAACCCAAAACCCCAAACCCACACTACATTTATTTGTGAAGTCATGGAAAAATGAATATTAAAAAAAAAAAATGCTTTGTGCAGACCTCTTGAGATAGTCTTGCAGACAGTTTTTGATGGCCAGGATAAACAAATAAGATAAAACCTATCTAAGTCTCTGTAGCACCTAAAGAGCAAAGAATTGTGGGCTTTACCATTTAGGAGATTGCTATTTCCTGCTTTATCAGGTATCTCATGGCACATGTGTCAAACACTGGAACAGTGATTTTGTAGGAATCTGAGTAATTTTTTTTTTCAAAAGATATTTCTTATTGTGGAAAGTAAGTGGAAAGCTTGAGACTTCTAAGTGCTCAGAAGAGAAAAAAAAAAAAAAAGAGAGACCACAACTTGCTGGTTTGGGAATGAGATTTCAACATATATGGGCTTGATACATTTTGAAGAAAACTGGTCTCAAATTTCTAAACCCAGTAGGCCCCCTTTCCTCTGTCCCAAAGTGCATCTTCAAATGCTTGAAAGAACTGTTGCAATGGCAGCTCTCCATGAAGAAATAGAGCATGATACTGAAAATGCCAAGTGCCAAATTGTGGGTTCAATCCCCAGATGGGCTGTTCTCTTAAGAGCTGGACTTGATCCCTGTGGGTCTCTTCCAACTCAGAATATCCTGTGACTTGAAAATGGTTTGCTGAGGTTGGCTGGAGAGGAACACAAAGTCTAGCTTGAATTAGTGCAATCATTTGGAACCACCATCCTGTAGCTCCACTTTTCTGTGACTCTTTCCACTCTGGAACGTTTGGCTGCTGCATCAGCCTAAGTGACATGTTAGCCAATTGTGATTCAACTATTCCCTCATTGAGATTCAACTTTTTTTTTTTTCTTGAGATGGTGGATTTTCTTTACTTGATTAATATAAGTCGTTAGAAAAAGCACTTCTTGGTCAGGAGTAATTCCATCTATGCTATATGGGCTGCTCTTTTGGCTGTGATGGCAGATCTTCACTAGAAACTCCAATACCATGGTCCTCAGAAACAGGCACAGCTAATACTGCAGTGGTGATCTCATGAGAAAATAGAGCTCTAGAATCCTGCTTTTACTTGCAGACTGGTTTAAATTTGATCTATCATGAGTTTTCCTGCTGTTGTCAGAGAAGGGTCATCACACTTCCCCAATGTCTATAGTGTGACAGTAGCACTGAGATTACTTGAGAAGGTACTGGTTTAGGTCTGCAATAACTCCTACTGTGTATTTCATCTAGATCAAATATTGTTGACAAAATGGGCTGGTTCCTTTTTGGTTTTTTCCTTTTTTCAAACTACTTCTTGAAGTTTCTGAATGTGGTTCATGTCACTCCTGCAGTATGAGGGGGTAAAGTTTTTGTTTTCAGGAATAAGAGGCTATATACATACATACATACATACATATATTTTGCATTTGTACCCACTTCCATGTTATCTCCAAAACAGCATCTCCTTTCTGGAGAAAACTTAGGAGGGATTGGAAAGCCATTATTGCAAGTTGAAGTGCTTCTGAGTGAAATCAAACCTGTTTTTATTGCAAATGAATCTTTATTGGGAGAAAGAATACAGCATGATCTCTTCCACCATTATGCATTCCATAAAATTAAAACAGAAGGATGGGGCTACATTAATAAGGATTTTTCCCTTTTGAGCATTCCTGTCCAGTTCTCCGTGATGCTGAGACATTGGGGATTTTCTGGATTTTTTTCTTTTTTTTTCCTTGTATATTTGCACTGCAATTTAAAATTGTAACATAACCAGTTATCTAATTCAGGCTAAATTTATGAATTTGTGCCCAATATGGTGCTTGAAAAGCACTGGTGGAATGATTATATTGCTGCCATCAGTTTGAATTGGTTTTGCCATTCCTGTTGGAAGTTTCTCCCACTACCCATGGATGACTGGTGTTATAGGCAGTACATGCTACATTCTCTCACACTGCAGCCTATAAAACTAGTGTTTAGTCCACAGATTTTGTATACAGGATGCTGTTACAGCTCCACTGAGGGTGTATCTTGACAATGCCTGCTTAGGGAGACATTAGACTGTTAAATATTGATGTGATACACTGCAACAGTTCCTTGGGTGCAGTTAGTGTGTGCTATGTTTATGTGAATTTAGGAATTCTTTATTGACTGATGCAGGAGAATTATTACTTAGCCTGGTAGATGCAGTTACTGATTATGCACAGTGCCACCATCATTTATAGAGGGTTAAATTACTCCATTCAGCATGTTATTTTTCCAGTATTCTGAAAGAAATTAACTGATGCAAAGGCTTTTTTTACTCTAAATGTGCCTGTGCCTGCTTCCACATACCACCTCACCCACAGGATCCTGCTACCAATATAGTGGTGACTCTGGCTCCTTTCTGACAGTGTCCTCACTGACGCCTACAGCTCTGTTTGCCCAATAGGACTCCTTGGGTCTATCACTTTTTGTTCTTTGACCAAAAGTGTGGGGTGGTTTGTTTTTTTTTTTTTTTGGGGGGGGG
>PYHW01009739.1:1329629-1407785 GCA_013186435.1 Turdus rufiventris | reverse complement strand
TTGTTGTTTTTTTCCCATGCTAGAAACATCTCACATGCCTGGTCCTTTTGCTTCTTTTCCTGATTCAGTCTAATTCCTTTCTGTCCTTCTCTGACTTTGGTCTTCCTTAGTTCCTATCTATTATCTTTCCAGCTGCTTTTCTGGGACCCCAGGGAAAGACATCTTCTCTCCTGTGTCACTCTACTTTCTGCTTCCTTGAAGTGTGCTGAAGTTGCTCCCCTGACGATCCAGATCCCTTAAGCATCTGATTATGATTATGCATTTGTCCTGACCTACTCTTTGTTTCATTCATTTTCTACACTTATGACTCTCTTCACAGCCCTTGAAAAAAGGCTGCACAGCTGTATGGGGATGGAAAAGATTTTTTCAGTTTCACACCTGTAATAAGGACAAAAGAACCGTGTGCTGTGTCTTCACAACAAAACATGAAAATGAAACACATTTCACATCTGATTTATTTTTCCTGCTCCTCAATTTTCTTTTAAACCTCACCCTTCTTGAAAACCTTGCAATGAAAATGTTTTAAAAAAACATTCATTTTTTTTGTAATAACTTTCCTGCTTTCCTCCTTTATTCCTCATTTCTTCCTACATCTTATCCTTTTACTCCTCCAGATCTGGCTGCTCTACTTGATCCTTGCCACTCATCATGTTAGGTGGTGACTGCGGGAGCTTGGAGAGACTCTGGCAGATTGACCTCTCAGAGCCTGGCTACAGAGAGAAAAGGATCTGTCCTTTTCATTCTTAAAAAGCTGAACTTTTAACGTTTTCCCTGGCTTAGTATCTTCTTTTTAGTACCTTACCTTGCTCACATTTGAGAAATTCCTGCACTTTTCTTCAAGTTTTTGCAACTGTTGTTGGGACATTTTATCTAAGCCCCAATGGTAAGTTTTTTCATAATATGTTCTTGATTATTCTTATGGCACTTTCTCACCCCATTCTTAAATGTTCATGGTGAAAAGTACGCTCTTTTGACCTTTGTCTTCCTGTCTGACTTACAGTTGATGTTCCACAAAACTTAGTCTGGTCTAAATTGAGACATTATTTTACAGTCCTCCGTTGCAACTAATCCCAGATTAGTTGGGGTTGGATAGGACCTCTGGAGATCAATTATCCAGTTGAACCTCACTGCCAAGGCAGGGTCACCTCGAGCAGGTGACACACATCACCAATGTCCAAGTGGGTTTCAAGTCTCTCCAAAGATGATTCCACGATGTTCCAGTGCTCTGCCAGCCTCAACCTAAAGAAGTTCTCCCCCATGCTGAGTTGGAACTTCTCGTGGTATAGTTTATGGTCATTGAAACTTCCTGTGTTTTAGTAAATTCTATCATATTTTTATTATCTTTCATATGCTAAAAACCAGAAATATCAAAACTACCTATTTTTCTGTTTCAAAAGGTGGCTTTAATTTTGATTTCTTTCCCAGTATTTTAGGGAAATAAGTGTTACCATTAGGATTGTTGGTCTCTTACTGAGGCACAGTAAATTTTTATCACGCATCAGTGAAATTTAAGGGCAGTTTGTTGTGTTCTGCATGGTGAAGGAAAATGGTTTAGCAGATGGTGTCTCAGTCTATCAAGAACTGGCTGTTAATCTCTCACCAACTACCTTTCCAAGGAAAACTTTTTATACAGGGTAGAAGCAAGAGTTGACATATCAGAGTTTGTCTCAGGACTGAAATTTCGTTTTAAACTTTCCTATAATTCAAATTTTGTCTCCTAGTTAAGTGATCTGTCTGTGGACATGCTCCATAAAACGGCCAGTTGGCTTTAAAATAAGCCTGCTTATTGACCCTTAAACTAATTGTCTGGAAAATGAGAGTCAAAAGACATTAACTTCACTTTTACTTGTGATCAAATATCTTCTCCCCTCTGCTTTCCTGCTCTTATACCTTCTTACTCTAGTTTCTTATTTTCATAAGAAATTCAAACTCAATTCCTAATAAAATCAGAGCAAAGATCACAGGTAAGTGAAACCACTTAATATTATCAGAGAAAGCAATCTCTGTGAGAAATCCAGCATGTGTTTAAAATATTTATTAGTTTTCACCATTGAGAACTGTTCACTATTTCTTGACATTTTACTTTATGCATTTACTAAAGAAAATCTTGCTTCACTCATTACATCAGTTTCAGAGCAACAAATTGGATTTAATTTCTGCTCTTAGCTTAGGTACCAGTTGTGAAAATTAGTAGCTGAAAAGCTACTACAGAGTAGATGGAGTTTTCAAAACAATTACCCTGCTTCCTTTTACAAGGAACGGCAATAAACTGTCAACTGAAAAAAGGTGAGGTACAGGAAAGAAGGAGAAAAACAAGTGAGGCTCAGGGCAGTGCTAACCTTTTCCTTGAGGCTAGGAAAGGAGAATTAGTTGATGTCTCTAGAAGAGCATTAATGTAGGATACAGCTTGTGGAGGAGTTGCAAGTCATGCTGCTTTCCCTCTTGTGTGCCCTGGGGTTATGGCCACTTGGGGGACGCTTCCTGCAGCACAGACTCTTCTAGAACAGCAGTCACAAGGGTGGCAATTTTCTCTGATTGAAAGCAACCCTTTCTTCCAAAATCAAGTTCCTTTATCTTTTTTGAAAACAAATGAGGGTTAGTACCCTGGTGCTTGGCTGATGTGAGTTAGCAGCCAATTGGTGATAATGGCACCTGGGATCTGTCTGTATGTAATAGTGCAAATGAAGGATGGGAAGGTATGTTCCTGTATGGATATCTTGGCAGATCTCCAAGAAAATCCATGCATACCAGAAGAAATGTAGATGAAAGAGCACTGAGAAGATTTGTACCAGTCAGATAATTCAATAATTTAAAAAGACAAGGATTTGTTGTGAGTCTGTGTATTAGAGTGCTGGCCCCTTCATGGTCTATGTGGACATGCGCACAAAAACCCTGAAAGCAAAGAGTTTTGGTACAAAAAACATTTTTAGTGCTACTGAATATACAACCTGAGTTGCACTATTATGCTTAAATAATTTTTATGGCTATCTTGAAGTACAGTCGTGAATTTGCCTTCAGTTTAATCTGAGTATGAATTTGCTACCTACCTTAAAAGCTGCTCAGGTTGCTGAGAGAAGCAAAAATATATCTCAGTGGGAAAAGTCTGTGCTTTAATCTTTTCCAAGGCTTTCAGGGCATTTCAGTTCACTCTGCAGCAGCATCTGATGTCAGTTGTTGAAGGAACCTTAGCCCAAATTTGTTAGCTTGAATTAAATTTTTAGTGGAGGTACAGAGTGTGAAAAGACTCTAAGACCAAATGTTTTTAAATGCTTAGGAATGGCTGCTGTAAAAGGACACACTATGAATAAATTATATGGCCAAGGCAGAACATGTCACTTCTCTTTGCCTAACTTTTTTTTTTTTTTTTTCAGTTTGGTACACATGCACATGTGTTCACACTCAAAAAATCTATGAAGTTTTTTGAGTAATTTCATTCAGAATGAGATCCATATACAATTGGGACCTTCACATATTAAAGTAATGGTAATGCACAAGAAAATTAAAAATAAATACTTTCTGGAAATATAAGCAAACACCTGAAAAAAGAAAAATATTTCCTCTCCGAAGTCTATTTAAAACTTGTTTGGAGTACCTAATTTTATATTGCTGTTCTCTTCTTTACTGTATCAAAACAATATGGGGGTTTTTGGCTTTGAGAAGTCATACAGGTAAATACAAAAACAGCAATTAAAAAGCTTTTATTAAATTTGTACTTCCTAAGTGTCGGAATAAACCTGAGTTCTTTTAAGGTAGAGCCTTGTCAAAGACAGCCATGAAAGCTTTAAAAGTATGTGGTGCTGTCAGTTGTGACAGGAAAGAAATCTGTACGAAGACAGACCAGAAATGAGTGATATCCCTGACATGTCTTAATTCCCAAAGAGAGGATAGGTAACATTAAAAGCAACATAGCTTTAAGCAATGAAGAGAGCCAGAAAGTATTTTTTACATATAAAATAGAAAGTAATAAAATGTGTGTATCTCTTGGGTCTGATAGAGTTTATGTAGAGTTAAAACCTAAACTGCCGTTTTTGTTGTTGTTGTTGTTTTGTTTGTTTGGGTTTTTAAAATTTTTTTTTGTTTGTTTTTTATGATCACGCCTTTTCTGTGACACTTCAAGTTTAACATTTATAATTGTTCCCACTCTTTCCGCTCACACACACACAGAGGACACTGGATGTGTAAGAAGTGATTGAAAGTCATCCAGAGAGAGAAGAAGCTAATTCATAGGGAAGCTGAAGAGGGGACTAGAGCATTATTGAAGGTAAAGTGTTGAATTTATTTTTTTATTGCTCTTCTCAGAAAGAGATAAGTGATCTCAGTTGAAAGTATTCGAAGATTTTTGATCTAAAAGAAGACATCCAATTTGAATGCCAAAATGTGGCAAAGATAAAGACCTGAAAGACAAGTTTTACAATAGACACTGACAGGTAATTGGAAGAATTGTAAATGACAAACACTAGAGTAATTAATCTGTGAATCTATAATTTCACTAAGAATAAGCCACCTGGCGAAAGTATTCTGTGTACTATTCTCAATCTCAAATAGAATAAAATATATCAATAGGTCAATAAATCACAAAGAAAAAAATGAGGTCATAGTTAGCCCATTGTCCTCATAGCACCACATGGGAATATTTTGCATGTACACGTACATCACATGTACATGGTGTTGGACACATTTTTAATTGCAGCCATAAAGAGATGAATTTTCTACAGATATAAATAGTTTTTGAGAGCTCTAAAGAAATCCTGTATTTGCCTACAATGCTGGGTTTTGCTAGGGGTGACAGCTTGGAAAGAAATTTAAATTTTATGGTAACATTCTCTCGTAAGGGATGAAAGTATAGAGGGAAAATAAAGAGTGGTTGACATGAAAAGGCAACAAAACCTTGTCCTACCATTCAAATTCATTGCCTGTGCTGCACGAAAAAGCCTTTTGTGTCTGCTTCATGCTGTGGGATTTAGAGTTTTCAAGCTGTTTTATTCTACAGTGAGGGTCTCTCATCAAAGAGCAAAAACCTGGTGGTGCAGGTCTTCCAGTGTGCTCCTGCATTGACAGTGTGAGGAGGGAGAACTGCAGTAAAAAATGATTTTCTGTGTTGATCTAGCAGGATCTGAGAGGATCTGAGATATGCTGAGATTATGTGGAGGGATGGGATGGGAACTGACCTGCAGCAATCTTTGTACTAGTCCCAGGAGATATACTGGCAGCATCTTCGCTTGGGCATCTAATCCAGTAATTATAACCCAAATCCCACTTCAAAGCACTTTAAATCTTAGCAGCAGAGACAACAGGATGTACAGGGACTGAAAAGTTAAGTGGATATCCAAAACACAGAGTTAAGACGTGGCTGAGAGTATAACGTGGCATTTCTTCCAGAAGGGTGAGACAAATGGGCAATCCTTTCACCAGCCACTCTTGTAGCAGCACAGAGGAACTCTTCAGCCAGAACAGTAGTTTACAGAGCCTGTAAAGAAATTAAATACTGCTCCAGGAAAAATGTTTCTTCAAAAATTGAAATTTAATACTCCAAAAGCATTTTTTGGTGTTGACTCAGGGATTCAATCCTGGTGCATAAACGTTGTTGACAATAAAGAAGAAACATTGAATATTTTGCTGTCAGGTGTTATCCGGCTTTTTGAAAACAAGAGCTTGATACTGAAAACAATAAGGGGATTACTGTAGAAACGAAACAAAAGCAGAGATTCCCCTCAAATTAAGAGATGAGGCCCAGTGGTAGCTTGGATCTGCTGGAGGTTATGTACTGTGAGGAAGGAGAAAGCAAGCAGCATAGTGAGCAGCTTCTTCACACAGCTGCTCCAAGGTTTAATGACAGGAAGCATCCATACATCCCGTCCTCAGGTTTACATGGATAACCTGTTCCTGCAGGTTTTTGGCTCCTCAGTTCTCTTTCCCTAAAAGAGTAAAAGTTTGATTATTTTGAGGAAAGACAAAGTTGTAGATGTCATATATTATGTTTCAGCAGACAAACTGGGAGTGTGGGATGCAAGTGTCATAATGCCTGTGAGCAATAGAAGAAGGAGGCCAGGAGTTCTCAGTTATTTTTGAGGGAATTGCCTTCTTTCAGCATTTCTGTTTTCCTGCAGTTCTGAATTCAATTTGAATTCAAAATTCAATTTGTCTGCAGGAAAGGGATGAAAACAAGCTGTAATTGCAATTGAAGTATAAATATTTATCCTTCAAGCTCTAAGCCAGTTACATGTTTTGACTTTCTGTCATTAGAAATTGCATCTTTCATGTAAAATTTGATTGAAGTCAGCTCCCTTAAAAGATAAGGGTAGGGAAATGAGTTACATAACAGAGAAATAAAAGCAACCTTTTTCTTTCATGTCTAAATGAAATATTCCAAGTAAACCCAAAATACAGTTGTTTTCCCTGTGTTTCTTCCATCCCTACAATTACCTACTCATCAACTATTTAAAATCCTAATTTAACCCTAAAACCAAACCATGTAATGTTATAACAGCCTTAAAATCAAACTTCATTTTTTCTTTCTTTGTCCACTGCCCAAGGTCGTTATTTCTCCCATTGTGATGCACTTCAAAAGCTTCAAACAGAGATGTATCCAGCTGCAGAGACAATTTTATATATACATTTGAATGAAGATGAGCTCTATTTAAAATATCAATTGTTATTTGCATTTTACTGTCGAGTCAGAGAAGGACAGCTGTTAGTCACACTGAAGGGTTTAGTTTAACCTCAATTACATTTTTTGTTCTGACCCTTACAAATCCATTGAAATGATGAGTGTTCTGAAAGGCTGAAATTTGGTGTGTTAATTTAAGCATGCTGAAAGAAAATATTTTGATGCTGCCAAAATGTCTTCCCCTCATTATTTTTCTTAAAAATATTTGTGGAGTTTGACCTTAGCTGTAACAAGTGTTAATGTTCCCAGATTCATATGTGAAGCTTGTTATTCTAATCACTGAACTGTTGTTGCAGTTTACTTCATGACATCAGCAATAACAGAATAAGAATAGGAAGAAAGAACATCACATTTAAAGGAAAAACTGAGAGATAATGTGTCAGCTGGACAGAGCAAAGGCATGAAGATGTATGTTCATGGATACTCCTGAGACTGAAATTGTTCCCCTGTTTCTTACTGCATGTTGGAGAGCTGGCAGGTGTTACCAACAGCCTCTGCATGATTTCAGAGCCTCCTGCCCCTGACACTGCTTTCTGCCACATCTGGGCAGTTCAGATGCATCACCTTCAGGGGATCTTGGTTGTGCTGGGAAGACCAGGTGCAGTTATCTATTTGTAATTTTGCTACACTCCTGTGTGAGGAGTGCCTTGTTTCCATTCAGTTAACCTACATGGAGGTCAAGTTAAAGACAACAGATTAAGATTTGTTAAGAATATCTAGAACAGATAATGTGTTATAGTACTTGTTTTCTTTCATGCTTTTGTTTAAAGCTTTTTTGTGGATATCTATGACTGTCCTAGAATAGATAATATGGATAAACAAAACCATGTAAGATTAGATTTTTCTCTTTCTCATTAACTGTCATGCCATCTTGCTCCTGAAATGGCTGTGCTAGTCAATGGGATGTATTATTTTCTGCTTTTCCTCTCTTTTGAAGTTAGGTTGGTAAGGATCTTGTGAACCACAAGAGTTTGAGACAATGCTACAAGCATTTTCTCTTTCCATTTTATGGCACGTGACTAGCCAGTGAATGGTAGAAACTTGGCCACAAGTTTCTTGTTTGCAAGGGGAAGGTCTCCCCAATGCATTTTGAGGTACAGGTAGTGGCCCTGAGCCAAAGGCAGGAACTCTACTCTCTAAAGCTCTCCAGCCTGTTGCTTACTCAATTATTCCTCCATTGGTTTTTCACATCTCTTGCAAAGTACTTCTTTTTTCATGCCAGAAGTCTGTGCAATGCTTTCCTGTTTTGAACATGGCTGTCATGAGCTTAATAGGGTAGAAAGAAAAGAGTGAATGCAGAATAAATCTTCAGAGCCTACTGAATAGGGATTTTTCCTGAGTGATGCTACAGTGAAACACAGAAGTCAATGGTGATAGCGTATACTGGAGAAGTTGGATGATAATAAAGAGAAGAGTTAGGGAAAGGTGACAATTCCTCTCTGTCCAGTAATAAATAAAACAAGAAATCACCAAATACTCTCAATTTTAAAAAATGCTAATTAATTTTCAAATCAAGTAGTCCATTTATACTGAACTTTGGAAAAGCTGAAGCCCACCTTTGTACCCCTGTAACCAACCTTTTTGGATTTAATCAGGCACTGTTGTATACCAAGTAAATAATCACTGAACAGAGAGTAAACTGACTTTAATTGCATGCGGTAAATCCTTTTTCCACTTTCTATGTCTTTAGCTTAAAAAAAACCCAAACAAACCCCAAACCCTAAATGCAGAAAAATTATATTCTCTACACCTTGCTGCACAAGCAATGCAAGACAGATAGTTTCTAGTCATTCAAACTCTAGCAATAAATTAGATGGTATCTTCTCAAACTAGAAACTAGTATCCAAAAAGCTATCTTAACGTTTTTCTTTCTATTTGTTTTTCTTAGGTAGCCACTTAAATGTGTTGAAGTAACATTTCTACTCATAATAAGGGTAAAGGTACAGTATGGGAGCTGCTAAACAGCAGATATTGTTAATAGGGAAAGCCTGATAAAGCACTAGACTACTTCTTGACTTTTCTTCTTTGTCTGCTTTCAAGCAATAACTTCATCTTCAGCTAATGATTTTATAGAAAGAAATCTCCAGGTAAAAAAATAAACTCTGGCTCATTTTGAGAAGGATGATTAATGGGGAGGAGGTTATTAGGAAATCTTCCAGAGAGATATGAAATCCTCTTTTATTTAGTGCAAGGGTTTGTATCACGATGTCAGGTTTTGATCACTTCTGTTTTTTCTATCTCTCTTCTTTAGGGCCATCAAGAATGCTGTAGTTCCCCTGGACTCTGCTATCTAGTGTAGAAAAATATGCAAACGAGCAGTGTATATTCCTATCAGCCATCTTTTTGCTGCCTAAGTAGTCCAGCTTATAAGCTTTGGATAGATGTTCAATAGGAAGGGTAAATCTTTACTGAAGTTAAGCCTAAGTAGGAGCTGATTTTATATCCTTTTAGTTGCTCTCTGGAGATTTTTTTTCCCTCTCCTAACTAAATAGAGACATAAGCAAAAAATGTAACACAGAAAATCAGTGATCAAAAGATGGTGGTGTTAAATGCACAATCCTGTGCATGTGTGTGGATAAATTCCTGTTTCCACTGAAGACTCAGCATGGAATTCTATTCTTACTGTTTCCCCCCAGAAAAAGTTCATGCAACCCTCCTTGTTATGTCTGTGTCACACAAGCTGACACAAAGTCCTTTGTGATCTGCTGAGTGCTCTGCCACCTAGACAGGAGATAACACCTAATAAACAGCTTGCCAGGGATTTTCAGATTTTTCAGAGCCCAACTGCAGCCGAGGAAAGGACTTTACCAGAAAAAAGGCAGTTAAGTGCTTATAAAGCTCCCAGTGTGTGTCTGTGATGTTACACATGGTTAACTTTCACATGAACCTATTAAGCTACAGCTTTCACCCTAATTGAGCATTGTAGGAAGCAACTCATCCCCAGGCCATTATGCTGTGAGACAGCAGATTCAGAAGGAACAGTTTTGCTAGCAGTGGTGCACTCTATGGAGATGTGGAGGTTTTTTTGTTAGTGTTTTATTTTTTGTTTGCTTTGTTTTTGTTTTTGTTTTGTGTAGAAGAATGCAACAATGTTCAATGCAGCTTTTGTGATAACACTTCAAGGTATGTTAACTGAAAACTGAAATTAAGGAGAAGGTGAGAGGGAAAGAGTCTGAGGCCAAGGCTTAGTAATGAAAAAAAGGCTTCTCCTGGGTCAGTAAGCTGACAGATCTTCAATCTGGAGACCCGTGCCTTTTTACAAGCAGCAGCTGAAACAGATGTTTGGTAGAACATTAAAGGAAAGACATGAAGGTCTTTCACCTGGAAAGTTTTTTATGGTTTTGGAATGATTTTGTAAATGTACCTATTAAGCTACTGTGCTCCATGTCAACAAGCTTCTGTCAATCTGCAGCTTAATAAGACATACTATTGCACAATTTATTTACTGCATTGTGGGGTTAGTGGGCTCAACTGTAGACTGTGTTCTGATTTAGAGGGGTTAATGTTAACAAACATAGCCACACTTGGTAATGTAAAACACTCTATTCTTCCTTTATCCATATAGAAACGCTGATGCTTATTGCTCTTTAAAGAATTGTGTTGTGCCATTTGCATAGATATGAAAATTTGGGGACAAATTAAAATCTTGCAGGTATTATTTTGGCCTTATATAAAATTTGTGTTGGGCAGGAAAAAAAAGCAGCTTGTATGGAATTAATGAACTAGAGATACTAATGGAAGGGATGTTATCCTTATACTTCGTAAAACTGAAAAAAATTTACTAGGAAAAAGGTCTGTTCAAAAATCTATTTAATATTATTTACTCTTAATAACTTGCTATTGTTGCAGTGATGATTCATGACTTTGTGGGGCATGGAATTTTGTTCCAAAAATTGCTTCAGCATTTCAAAATATTTTCTAACATATTAATTTGAATGTCCCCCACTTTGCATTTGACTTTTAGTTATTTATATAGCAATAGACAGAAAACTCAGTTTTTGGAGCTGATTAAAGTTTCAACTTCCTCTCAGGCCAATCATGACAGCTGTTTATTACATGGTTTACCTTAACCCCACCATGATTAGCATTTAATTCCAAAGTGATATGGCTGGGATACAGCACACTCCTTTTGAAATACATAAATACTGAAACCAGAACAGCCTTAGAGTATTTAAATTTTTGGCTAACATTTCTTTCCCACCCCCATCTTTAAATATGATTTCATTCAAATGATTAGAATGGCAGCATCAGGTCTTGGTAAATGAAGCACTGCATATAAAGTGGGAAAGAATCATGCCTTAATTTCATAGGCCTGAGGTTCTTTAATCATTTCTTAGCCTCCTTGGTGAAATGTGGACTATTTCTCTTCAAGGGGAATCTTTTAGTTTACTGATGGCTTTGTTGAAGAGATTCTACAACATATGTTTCTGAAGAGCAATGAAAGTGTGTCACTAGATTTTTGAAGTGGAAACAAAGCTGGAGTGAAGAAAACTCCAAAGATAAATGAGTTAACAGAAAGCAGTGATAGTAATTTTGGTAGGGCTGTCTTGTAAAAGGTAGCCAATTCATTGAATGCTTTTCTTATGTATTAAAATATGAGGGAGAGACCATCTCATTTTCCCTAAGCATTTTTATGTTTGAATGAAAGCAATCCCTGGTGCTATAGAAGCTTTCAAATAAACATTTCTTTAGCCAGCCTTATTTCTATAAAATAAGCCCTCTTAAAGATGGTCCAAGTCTTCTGCTTCAGCTTTCTACCTCTTAAATGCAAAGGAATTCATTCCCTGCAAGCTGGTGCTGATGGGCTATTGCTTACTGCTCTGACAGTCACAGTGTCATTGCTGTCCAGTGACTCAATGGCAGCTGGGGAAGGGGCTGTTCTTCTGAAACCTGTGGTCTGTTACTGCCTAATTACTGCAGATGTTTGAACTGCTTTCTTACACGTTAGCTCTTCGTCTTATAGAACACTGCAAACCACAAAGGTAAGAGTTAATCCATTCAGTTTCCATGAGAAATCCATGGGTCCATCTCATCTATTGCCCGGAACTTGTTCCTGAAGTACAGAGGAATTTGTTTACCCTGTACCCTGATACTCCCTATAGGCATTGCCTATGTCTCTTTTTGCAAGCAGTGTGGATAAGCAGGAGCAGATTAGAAAGGTGATACCTTTGATACTGAGCTTGAAATGTCCACAATAGTTTCAAGAGTTCTAGTTTTTGAACTAGAATGAAAGAAGATAAAAGTGACTTTTTTTTTTTTTTTCTTAAGGAGAAATTGCTCCATATTTCTTCACTGTAGCAGTTCCCTCATTTTCTCCTCAAATATCTGTTTTTGCCTCTGATGGGTGGATCACCGGGAATGCTCATGCTCAGCCAATAAATTATCCCTTCAGTCCTAAAGACACAGAAGACAAACAGCAAGCAAGGTGTTACAGTTTTCCTTGTGGCTTTCTCATTTTTTTTCATTAACATTCAGCCACCCAGGTGATGTTTCCTTTTCACTGTCTTCTCTTAAAGACATTGTACTTAAGCCATTTTCAGGCATGTGCATCAAGCAGCTTACAATTCTTCTTGGATTCTGAGCTGAGATTTTAAGCACCACAAATGAAAATCATTTGTCAAATCAATGACTTCTAAATTAGATCAAGAAATGGTTGTACTAATCTATTCCTAACATAATGTGAGATGATTTATGAGATTCTTTGCTTAATCTTTTTCAACTTTTAAGAATAGATAATATTTGCAGACAATTTATACCAGAGGACAAAGACTTGTGAAATATTATAGCATGTATTTTTTTCTTTGCCTTGCTTTTATTTTTTTTTTGTGTGAAAAAATGTTTTTCACAGTTCCTGTTAGTTTATAGTTTGTCTTTATTTCTGTTCATATGTGGATTATTTAATGAGTTTTCCTGTACAAAAAATTCAAATTAATATAAGGAGATATAGTCAGAAGTTAAAGAAAGACCTATGTCAAATCAACCTGCTGTTTTTCTTTCCTTATTATAGATGTGAATGCCAGAAATGGACAAGATGAACTAGTTGCTCTTTCCAATCTTGATTCTTATACAGAGAGAAATATGAAAATATCCAAATTTGGCCAATTAGTTTTGTTCATGAATGTATCTGAAAATTTATCATCTAATCTGGTAATTGTGTTTCTTTTTACTCTCTACACTCATGCCTGCAAACCTCTTCTCTGAAAAGCTGTTCAGCTGTTACGCATCCAAAAATATGTTGCTCCTTACAAGAAAGACAACTGGCTATATCCAGCCAAGTAATCTAAGAACCAACTTCAGAGTACTGAAAATATGGCCCAACAGACTGACTTTTATGAGACAGACTCAATGCCTTTTCAGGTCGATATAAACTCACTGTTTCATCTTCAAAGGACTTTTCCTATGCTTTGTTGTTTACTGGAAAGCACAGAAAAGATGCCTTTAGGCATTTGGAAACCCCTCTTCCCACTGAAGTCCACTAAGATATGAGACATGGTGGGATGCAGTCTCTTAAGCCCTGTGTTTGATGGCACTGCAGTGGCTTTACAGCATCCTGCTTGTTCTCCAGCCTCCACTCTGGCAGGCCATGTGTTTCTCCCAAATCCTCAGGCAGGCTTGTGCTTTAGCCAAATGGTTCCAGTTATTTCCAAACAGACCTTATGTTTCAAGGATTGAGTTATGCTCTTACTGTCTGAACTATTATCACTGCCTCTATAGAAGGATGATTTTTTAATTATTAAGAAAAAAGCAGGCAAGAAAAACAAGCAAGAAAATAAGGACTGCTCTACCTTTGTAGGTAACCAGTTGAAATTCAATTTATCCTCCCATGCAAATACTTTTTTTTTTACCTGAAAACATGTATAAAGTTATTTGCAATTTTAGCAGAAGATATGGCCCTGCAAAGATATGCTGTATGGACTTGAATAGTTCTTATTCTGATTTTGCTGAGACTTCATTTAAATCAAAACCCATGAATAACAACTATTTTCAAACAGAATGTCAAATGTTGTATTCTAATAATTTTGCACCCTGCTTGGCTGTAATTAAGATTACCATGAGCAGTAAAATTTAAATATTCCTTCTGAAAAGAGTTTCCTTTTATTTTAATTATGAGTTTGGAACTAGTCTGCCTCCTTTCTAGTCTGTCTAGCCTGATCTCGCCCTGAGTTATGAATTTATTGGAGTGCATTTGAAAATGGATGTCTGAGAGTACAGTTTATGAAATGTTGTGCATTTCATAATAAGCATAATGTAGGCATAATAGCGGGGACAAGCAGGCTTAACTTGTTGAGCTGTAACTGTTCTTCCCCAATGGTATCCCTTCCTTTTATCTCTGTACTTCATAAACAGAGGTGCAGTAAAAACAGAGAAGATTTTTGCTTTGTGCCTTTGGTCTTTAATCCCTTTTGCCTTACAGGCAGAGAGAGCTTTATTTTCTGGAAGAAAGTAAAGCTTTCTTATGAACCCAAGAGACAAGATTCAGCTGGGTTACAGAGTAAAAACTGGATAAAATAGCTGTCAGAACAGTGTGGAATAGCCTTGTTTTTATTTTCTTGCCGTGTTTGAGCAGAAGTGTAGGGTTTGATAGTGTTCTTTTTTGGGCGGATTTTGTTAGCCTTTTTCTGAAGCCCAAAGTTAATGGAAAAAATCACTTTTCCTCTTTCACAGTTCTTTCTTGGCTGTTACCTGGACAAATTTCAACAGAAATCTGGAAGGAAGTGTGTAAGAATTCTTGTAATAAGATACCATGAAATCTGCCTTTTAGTTATACATAACTCTTGCTATTGGCTGTGACCTGTGAGAGGAACACATTTGGTTTTAGAGTGTTGACTGAATTTAACAACTCAATTAAACAATTAATTTAGGAGAACAGTAAAAATGTATAGTTTAATTTTTATTTACTTTACTTCTATTTTTTATATTATTATTGTTTTATAGATGAAACGATTCTGCTTTCCTGGTAATGAGGCTCTACCTTCTGAGTTGCCAGTTCTACTCTCTTTGTCCTTTGTAAGATTCTACTGTTAGTGAACAGCAAAACCACTAGAAGCAATAGGGCACAGGGAGCTGGGGAATGGTCTTATTCTGTCACCTGTATTTTCTTGATGGCACAGGGAATGGCTAACTGATATTCCACTGAGTTCCCCTCTCCTAAAGGGGTTCCCCAGGGCCTATAAATCTCTAAGATTCAGCACCTCCCTGGAAATGAAGCAGGTAAGTGTAGCTTTGAGCATCACTGGCTGCTGAAAAGCCTCAGGGCAGGGGAGACAGGCAGAGGGCAGAAGGCAGAAGGCTGCTTTATCCACAGGAGCACAGAGCTTTGCCTTAAGGAAGATTTCAGGCCAGTAAAGGTTTTAAAGGCTTTACTGGGATGGTGGCCAGAAATCCAGGGTGGCAGGAATATTCCATAAAGCTGTTCTCTTTTCCCTTCTGACCAAAAGAAGCAGTGGTGCGCAATAAAGATGTGGTTGCACTTCAACAAACACACCCTGAAGTCTGGGAGAATGCCTGGTGGCTATACTATATTTTTGTAACTGTTTTGCTCATCCTCAATTTGCAACAAGACAAATTTATGGAAAATAAAAAAATAAATATTTTTTTCTAATATAAATATTTATGTGACTGACTTGCAGTGATTGGTATTTTGGAAAAAAGTATAATTCAAAATTCTAAACACTCCCAACCCAATGTTGACTGATACCTGAATTCCGTTAGTGAAAACATATTCAATTCCTGGATTTTTAATTTTTTATATTATCCAACAGGCGGAAGAGGGTGATTGTTACCATTTAAATTTCAGTACAGACAATATTTTCAAACTATCTCTTGGGTCATATTCATGTGGACTTCAAAGCAATCAAAGAGAGCTGTGAGAAGGTGTGAAGCAATCACTCAACAATTTCTTATCCTATGTGCTTACCTCAAAGCTGTCTTGCCTTAAGAAGAAATAACTCCACAGACAATAAATATGATTAAGTACAGGCCAGAGCAACTCAGCAGCTGCAGAACTGAATGAATCTAAAGAAATTTTAAATTCATTCCAAGATGTAGTGAACAAACAGAAGGGGCTTTTTTGAGGGGGGCAGGAAATGAGATTGTAGACGACTTGACTATGCAAACAAATTGCACACATCTCTCTCTTAACATTAGGCATAAATTCATGTGTGGGTCACAGCTGTAAAATATGGCAGCCAACTGATGGACTTCAGCCACTTTCACGGGAAAGAGAAGTACGGAAGGACGCAAATAATGCAGGAAGTTTCTGCTGTGCACTGTGGAAAATTTACAAACATACATGGAGAATCTGACAATGGAATATGCTCTGATGGACCTCGCACTTTCAGAAGCTTGGCATTCAGGATCCTGGCACAAACTTGCCTTATTCTTGGTGGAAGAGGACCTGGTTAAGTAGCATTCTTTTAAAAATGGACATGCATAATTGTGTGAAACATTAAAAAAGACCTATGAAGCACGGGCTAGGGAAGTGGACAGTGAGGTGGATTTAAAACTGGATGGATGAATGGTGAAGCTCAAAATCCAGCAGCACAAAGATGAGTTGGAGGCCAGTCCCTAGCAGTGCTTCTCAGGTGTCAATGCTGGAAGAGTACCGTTCAACATCTTCATGAATGATGTGGAAAATGGAGCAAAATGTACTCTCAGTAAGTTTGCAAGTGATGCTAAAGAAGGATGGGTGGCTTATACACCAAGTGATTTTGCTGATATTCAGAGAGACCTCAATAAACTGGAGAACTGGACTAAGAGCAGCTTCATGCAGCTCAACAGAGTTTTGCATATGGGGAGACATAATTCCCATGTAACATACACTATTGTAATGGCAAAATAGCTCTGCAGAAAAAAAAAATAGGGGTCAGTCCTGGTGGTCAGCAAAGTGAGCACAAGCAGCAGTGTGCCCTTACAGCAGTGGTGGCCAACTGCATTGATGCATGGTGTTGCTAACAGGTTGAGGGAGGTGGTCCTTCATCACTGCTCAGCACTGAGTGCTGGGTCCCATTCTGGGCTCCTCAGTAGAAGACAAGTAAGGACTTTTGGGGACTGAGTCCAGTGAAAAATCACAAAGTGTCTGAGAGTGTTGTCTTTGCCCTTCCAACCCTCAGGAAGCTGCAGCCTGCTGCATGCTGCACCACAGTGCTTGTTACCCTTCCATTTGTGTCAGAGTCCTGAATAGCACACACAAGTGAAAGCTGAATCTTTGACCTTGTTTGTCCTTTCACTGTCATTTGATCTGTTCTCTTCCTTATTGCTTACCTTGACCTAAGGCTCCCTGCAGACTTTACAGAAGTCTGGCTTTGGCACCCAGGAGAGTCGAAACTTTTCTAACACCTCTTTGTACCTGTGGCCAAAAAAGGAGCTAGAAGTAAACAACTAAACCATCTGAGAACCAGTATGATTCAGGGGAGGTCAGGTCATGTCTTGGAGACTGGTAAAACTCTGCTCTGTTAATATTTCTCACAAAGCTGTGTTGAAAACATCATAGTTTAAGAGGCAGAAATCACCTTGTCATCTTTGTAATTGTTTTCTTTAGAGTTTGTGTGTCTCACTGTGTTTTTCCTAAAGGAAACATGATCTGACATTAGTAATTATATTAAGTAGAGCTTGATATACTACAGTGGATATCACACTTTTGCCTCCCCCAGGTATCATCCATAGCACTAGTGGAGGAAGAGAAGGAAAGTCCTTTCTCCTGTTCTTCTGTCAGCTCTCAGCTTCTACATTCATAGAGAATCCCAATGTACAGTTCAAATTCAAAGCAGATTTAATACTTTAATGAAGTGTTTAGTTTTCCTTTCATTAAAGCTTAATATAAGAATAATAGAAACTGACAAAGGAGATCAAGAGTTTTTATTCACAACCCTAAGCAGGATTTAAATGTCTGGACCTGTTGCATGAGAACATTAAGAATGTAAGAATAGCCACAAGTTGATACCTAACAGAGGTCAAGAGTAAGATGGGTGTATTTCTCTCATGACACCTTGCTGAAAGTTCTTGAGATGGATGATGTTTCTATATATTTCTATCTATCACAGTCATCCATTGATTTGTGTAGTGCCACTAGCAGGCTGTAGAATCCTTTATTATCCGTGACAGATTTGACAAGGAGTTTAACATTTGTGCCTATTTTTTCCATCAGAATTAGTATAGTAGCACCAGGCAAAGAGATGCAGGATTTAAGGCAGAGAGAGCAACATAAGGGACAGATCACAGTGCCTGTGGCAATGTAGAGTTGTAGGGATGCTGAATGAAAAACAGCTTTTTTCTCTTATCATAGGTCACAACAATTTTTGCCGAAGTTTGTCAATAATTTATTTAGTACTACCTTTTTCTCTTTTGGGAGACTTTATCTTTTTTTAAAAAATGTGCTTTTGTTATTAAATTACTGTCTTAAGTGAGACTTCTCCAGGGTATAATGACAGAGACAGCTGCAGGTTCCCAGGCAGGTGAGTACAAATTGATATGTCACATGTTTCTCTGTTGTGCCAGAGCTGGACTCACTCCTGGCCAGGGAATATTTAATTTGGAATGCACTGACTCAAATCTATCTCAATGTCATGGGTAGGGGGAAAGTGGGGAAATCTCCTGAACAGAATGTGTAGGAATTTCTCTCCTTCTAGCATGTTACCTCAGAACAAGAGTATCCTTTCAGTGTTGACTTTGGATGAAAATACGGCTTGAAGATGCGGCTTGCAAGATCATTCCCTTTTTTTTTTTTTTTTTTTNTGTTATAGCTTAAGGACTTGAAGCACTTTAACATGTCATCCTTAATTTCTGGTAAGTAAGAGTTATCAAACAAGAACCTTCAAAGTGGGGATTATACCACTAGAAGGCTGAGGCAGAGGCACGAAGCTATTTACTGTGTGAGGATTAAAATCTACATAGGAAGCATTGCAGGGGGTACCCAGGTCATGGTCTAAACATCACATAATACATTTGACCTCACTGCTAAGCTGTTAGTTAAATTCTTTATTTCTCAATACTTGTACAACTTCAAGGGTAATGTGCTTGATTTGTTATTAGGCATTAGATTTTCTATTGATTTGAAAGTAAAATTGCACTGCATTTATCTGAATATTATATCTGTATAAAAAGTTGAGAGTAGCTTAACTTTTATCTGAAAGCAAAATAAAGAAGAACAGCTCAGGGAACAGCCCTGGGTTTGAAAAATATCTATAGAGCAGTAACAGCAAAAAATTATTTTTAAGCTAGATCAGTTCCCTCATGGCTCTCAGTGTAGTACCACAATTAGTGATTGTTGGCATTGCAAAAAAGTTATGAAATAAAGGAAGGGAGATGAAGGAAAAGGGGAAGTCTTTAAAATCTGCTTCAAATCATGGCTGAATGAACAGAGGTTTTCTTGCTCTTCATTGCAGATTAGAGTGAGGGGTGTGTTTTTAACCAGAAGTGTACATAATTTCTAAAGGATGTTGTGACCCAAAGGGAACATTGCACACTGTACTACAGTTGCATCTGATTCCTGCCCCACAAAAGGTGTCTAAGACCAACACCTATCTC
The DNA here is from genome assembly GCA_013186435.1 of Turdus rufiventris. Lineage (NCBI taxonomy): Eukaryota > Metazoa > Chordata > Aves > Passeriformes > Turdidae > Turdus > Turdus rufiventris. Next base: position 1,388,593 of record PYHW01009739.1, on the reverse strand, counting down.
AGGAAAATTCCATGGGATTCTCAGTGAGAAGAATGATCATAGCCTGAGTCTATGTTAGCATTACCTTCTAAAGACTCTCTAAACTATATAGCAAAGCTGAAATGACTTACTGCATCATTACCTTGGCTAGAGTTAGCCTCTGCTAAAGGCATATATTGCACATTGAGCAATTTTTCTTTCAGTACTATTAAAGCACTACTGAAACTGTACCAGGGGTGAGGATATGGACCCCAAATTGAAATTTCTCTGCTGTTATAATTTGGCATACATTACACTGTCATCTGTCGGCCAAATGTATTCATGACATTTGGGAGATTTATTTAAACCATTTCTCCTAAGCCTGTCCTTTCCTATTCCATTGTATTAGAGCAAGCAGCAGTTTGACAGCTAGTTGGCTGCCAGTCCTTGCTGGAGAGGGAATTATTCATGGTGACATCAGGGATATTCCTAGCTATCATCTCTGGGATTTACTGATGTCATTAACAGAGGTTATACATGGTCACTTGGGAGAAGCAGATTGAAATGGTGTGTGCACAGGTGGGTTGATGGAGGGATTAGAAGAGGACTAGAATTAATTTCAAGGCTGATCTGCATTTATTCTATATGATTTTGTGCTTGATGAATTGGTCCTTTGTGGGGAGTTCATCAGAGCTCTGTGCTGCTTGAAATTCTTCTACTTTTGATTTCTGTGTTTTGTATCTTTAAACATCTAAAAATGCCTGCTTGGAGTAATAATAACCATGCCTTTTCTTCTTAGCAACCTGTCAAAGGCTTACTGACTTCGGAGCTTGCCTAGAGTCCACCCAAAGATAAGGTAATTCATTTAAATACCTCTCCATTAGGTGAAAAGTATGGTACAGACAGAGTTCCAAAAAATCCACGTATCCACTGTGACTTTTTTTGAAGGCATTCTGTATCCTGAAAATACAGTGAAAATATATGGCTCTCATAGCCATACAACTGACTTCACATAATATGGATCACGTCCATGAGTTTGCTTGAAAGCAAAACAGAAAAATTCTCATTTCCTTCTTTCACACAAGTCTTTTCCTTAGAATTTTGAATAATTTGGTGCCTTTTTAATATGCCATTCATTATAGTAGCTATAGTGAATATTTAATACCAATAGCAACAAGGGTTATGTGCTTGCTATAAATATATTTTTTTTACAGTGTAAATTAAGATAAGGCATTTAAATGCCCTTCCAAAGGCTAGATGTCTCTATTATTTAGTTCCTGAGTTGTTACAAATACAAAGTGCATTGAAAAAAAAAAAAGTCTTTCATCAGTCATAAGAGTGATTTCTTAAGTGTCAAATCCCAGGGGTTTTTAATAAACAGATTTTTCCTTTTTAGAAATAGGCTTTTCAGCTACTGCATTTTCGCCTATTTTGAACAGATTCCATGCTGGAAAGCCTCATATCTTATTCCCCAAATACTTGCAACAATTCCAATGTTTATTGATCACAGCAGGGTTCCATAATTGGACTCACTTCCTTGGGCTGCAGAAAAAGACCAATAACAGCATATGCAAATTGAGAAAAAACCTCCCACGGAAGCAGATTGTGTCAAACTCCTGACCTCCCAAAGTCAGGATCTGCAGATGCTGTGTAGCTCACACAGAGAAAACACAGGATTGCATGGAGAGAAAATAAATAACACTGCTTGGTACAACAAAACAGAAACCATCATCACAAAATAATACTATTTAACACTTTTTGTCTACAGAGAAGAGAAATGGTTTTCTGAATAAGGTGATTGTCAGCCACTGGAGTAGTAACCTTGTGTTGAGATTAGATTAAATTTTCTCCTAAGTCTCTTTGTCTGTGACCATGTATATTTACATAAAGACCGCTTTCTGTATGCCAGGTAAATGAACAGTGAGGTGCCCCTGGGTAATTATGATCTGATATTAGGTTTCTAGCATATGAAAAATAACTTCCCATCAGTATATTTATCTTCATCAGCATACAAATTCAAGAAATTTTTTTGTGCATTAACGAAGGGGCTGCATATTTTCTGTAACAATCAGTGGCATTTTAATGGATTTTCTTATATTTGGATGTGATTTTACTTACCATGGGAAATTGTATGCTGATTATTTTCTTTTTCTTTACAGATGTCCTAAATTGAACATTCACTAATTTTTCTAAATTAGTGCTCCTAGGAGTAAACCTGATAAGCACTTGCATTTGCATTGATATAGTTACTATAGCAAATTTGACAGTTTGGACTTGATTGTACTTTACGAAGAGAACTGTATTCCTTTTCTGTCTCCTTCCATGATTTGACAGGTATTTTCTGGTGATGCTCTCCTCCTGTTCAGAGATGACAGACTTTAGGAATGCAGGATATTGACAGAGGAAGGAGCAGAAGTCATGACCAGCACAAGGGTAAGTTGTCTTATAAAATAAAAGAAGAAATTATTTTGATTTACCAAAATACAAGTATTGGTCTAATACTGATACTCAACTGTGACGGACAAAGACTCTCTAACAATTTAAAGTTAGAAAGTGAATGTTTATTCAGTGCTGGGCAGCAGCGTGGGGTAACCCCCTAATATGCACTGCAAAATTACAGGTGGTCACAGAGTCTATTTATTGACAAAAGGTTCAAATTAGCTTGAATAGCTATTAAGCACGCATGGTTGGCTTCTTGAATTAAGTCTGGGGTCGTTTTTGTGGGGAGGGGTCTTAAAAGGAGGGAATAAGGTGAGTCTTCCTCGCCCTGACCTTTTCTATTAATGAAAATACAAATGACTTTTTGGGCAACTCCAGTTTTGCAAAGAATGAGTTTCTGGTTGCAATTGTTCGTGTTCTTTGGACCTAACTACTAGTTTCATCCTTTTCCATTGCAAGCGCAGCTAAGCAAACATAAATTGACAGGCAATCAATTATTTAAGTTTCAGGTAACTATCTCAAGCTCAGTTTCTTTTAACTTTTAACTAAAATCTTAATTTCTTTAAGATTAGTGTTTCAATTTGATAGACACCTCTGCCTACCTTTTCCTTCCTCCCCCTCTCTGTCTTCTCCAAGGGATCTGAGAACTGATGTTCCTGCCAATATGAAAATCAGAGTTCAAGTAAGTCCTATTCAGCTTGCCTCCTGCTCAAAGATACTGAAGTGGTATTACATGAGTGCCCTGCCCAGTCCTCTCTTTGTCATTTATGTCACAAAATGAATGTGATGAGGAGCAGTTGTTTTCATTTGGAGACTCACTGTTAAGGCAGTGAAGTTAGAACACACTCTCTGCCAATCTATTTAAAACTTTATAAGAAAACCACAGTCCACACTGACCATATTTTCCTGCTCAGCCTGCACATTTTCCTTACTTCAGCAAAGCTCACTGAGAAATACTAATCACACAAAAGTGCTTCATGATAATTTATTGATTCTATCCAAACCTTCATATTAAATAATTTGGGAAGATGGCCCAACTAGCCCTGTCCCCTGCCTCATGTTTTTCCAGTCTTCCCTGGTTTCCTGGAGGCTCTCCCCTCCCTCACCTACCCAGGGAAGTTTTGGTGTTCCCTGGCCCCATTGCTCCTGGCCAATGAGCTGATATGCAGGTGGGAGGCACCACCCTGTCCCCTCCCTGAGCCCCTGTGCCCTGCTGACCCTCAGAATGGGTGTCCAGAGATCAGNAGAAAGTGTTGGCTCACTATGTTGGATGCCTTCTTTCTGGTTCTGAAATAACACAATGCAGTGAAATTCTGCTGCTTTTTTCTTTTCAAATTCTGATGCAAGATGACATTGCTCTTTAAGATTGTGTATTCCTTGGGTAATTTTTTATTCCAAATAAGTTTTAATTCCAAACCAGCTGGGAATAGATCAAGAAAATTGAATTTAAATTCTTTCTAGATAAAGAAGGATGCATATTAAGCTATCTCCCCACTGCTTCAACAAGATCAAAAGAAGTAATGAGTTGTCTTAGCAGGAATAATTAGCTGTGGGAAAGTTAGTTTTGAAAATTGAAGATGATCTTTATCTTTGATGTGCATCATTTTCTCCTTGAAACTGAGAAAGGATTGAACAAATAACCTTTTTTGGTTTTGCTTCACAAATTTCAGAAAAGACCTTTAGATTGTGTTGAATTGAAAGAATTGCAATTTTTATTTATTCCTCTATTTACTTTCATTAGATTACAGTTTCTCAACTTACTCCTTCCTTCCTGGTGAAGGATTTAGAGGGTAAGCCCTGTGAAGAGTGGCTGAGGGACCTGGGGGTGTTTAGCCTGGAGAGACCTTACTGCTCTCTACAATTCCCTGAAAGGAGTGTGTAGCCAGGTGAGGGTTGGCCTCTTCTTCAAAGCAACCAGTGACAGGACAAAAGGACATAGCCTCAAGCTCTGTCAGGAGAGATTCAGACTGGACATTAGGATGGATTTCTTGGTGGAAAAAGTTGTCAGGTATTAGAATTGGCTGCCCAAGAAGGTTGTGGAGTCAGTAAATAGGAGACAGGTTTAACCCAGAATGATAGGCAGCAATTTTCCATCATTTTGATTTAACTTCCACCATGAGATTCTCCCCTGAATTCAAGTCCCCCATCCAAAGAGACTGGCCAAACTCAGCAGGAATCAAGGGCAGTCAGGAGGGGAACAAGAAATTCCCACAAGCTGGGTGGATGATCCTTGACCTTCTGCACAGCTGTAGGACCTGAGAAGGGCCACTATCTTTGGCTTCTCTGCAACCAAGGGAATGGTAAAGGCTTTCAGGTGTTTCCAAAGTGCAGGGATGTGGGGTGTACTGTAGTGGGAATTTCTATAGGTCTCAGTCTCCATGGTCATTTCTCTTAAATTCCACTGATAGGGCTCAGTAGGCAATTTCCTAATGATCAACTTTTATATTCTGCCTCATGCTCACTTCCCGCTGTGATTAGGGAATATAAACCAAGAGTGTAACAACCTGCACAATCACTGGTTTTATGCCAAATCCTGAAAAAAGATAATTCCTAGAAGAAAAAAGAAAGAAATGCTATGCTGTCTTCTCCTTTATGTTCAGTTTGCCTTGTTAGCTTTACCACATCTCTTGGGATAATTAATATGTTGTCACTTTTGCACATCATTAATTTGGTAATTCATAGCAGGAGATGTATTCTATAATGGCTTAAAGTATAATTTATTAATTGGGGTCAATCCCTCCCTATAAACATGAAGATGGCTCCATCACTATCTTAGCTAGCTGCCTAAATGGTGATTATGTTGCTCATTTCTTAGCTTGTCATAAAATGAGTTATAGCAGGTAAGAAATGCCTTCTATTTATCTTACAGTCCATTGCAGAGTGTATCCCAACAGAGAAGAGGAAGATTCCTGATCGTTATGTGCTTATATGAAATTCAAAGTCCAACCTGTGCTTTGCTTGGTGTAATGCATCTGGAAAACCAGGCCCTTCAGAGAGGTGACCTAAAGGCATATGGTGAGTAAGGAGCTTGTTTAATGTGATGAGCTACCAGGGTCATCGTGCAAACTCATGTGATAAATCTGACCCCTAATCTGAAAGTGTTTTTTATCCTCTTAGGGCATGCATGGGGAGACCTAGGAGTCCAGTGATGATGTGAAAACATCATATATGCTAATTTGCAAGTTTCTTGAATTTTTCAGTTGGAAATAAGCTAGGCACTGTAATGGCTGTACAGCCCTTGGCACAGGGACAAATACTACAGCTCTGAGAGGCTGAAACTTCTTCTTTGTTAGAAGTACCCCAACCTTTGGGCAATAGAGCAAGAGATGAAGTCGCAGGGTACTTTCATGCTGAAACTAGAATATATTCCATCCAAAATTGCTAAATAATGAAACTACTTGGAAAATGAACAAAATGGAGTCTGAGTCTGTGGCCAAATGAACAGCTTAGTTCCTTGTGTGAACCTTGTGCTTTGGCCTCTGATTTGAAGGCAAAAAAAAAAAAAATCTATAAACTGCCTGAAATCCCAGAGTTAAAAAGAAAAATTATATATGAATGAAAGAGGGAAAAATCCCAGCATGACACACTGATTCTTATCATCCACTATATCCCTTATACTTACTTTCTACAAGCAGGGAAATATTGAAATGAGCTTGCTCTTGTTGTTATAGAGCTATTTGCTTTCCAAGGGTGAAATTATTACATTTCAGCAAAAAAAAGCATACAGATGACTCAACCCTTTTCTTGGAAGGATTTCATGTCTATGATATGTCTTTTCAGATACCATTGACAGTAATGCTGTATAATTTGATGGTACTCTTGATGGGGAGCAGTGTTTTGTTTGTAATGAAGTGTATTATTCATTAGTGTTTTATTCCTGATGGCTTGTTTGGTTCTGAGTACCAAATTCCCACTGTGTATCATTTTCCTTTATTGCTGTTATTATCACGAGATAATCCAGTGTGATTCATGGATTAAATTTGACTTTATTGTTGTAGGTATTAGAGTGATAATTAACTGCAAAAGACATGAAGATCAAACTCATTTAAACTTTAATTAGTTGAACTAGTGTTACCATTTCTATTTGGCTGTTTTCACAGCTCTGGTGACTATAACTGTAAAGAAAAACTAGTAATTAAAAATATTAGAGAAGTATTGCAGTGATAAATAAATATTCCTCTTAAGTTTTATCTGTAATAGGCTCTGTGCCTTAGTGAAGCGTGTGTTAGATTAATGATTGGAGATGGAGTCTCCTGAGCATGAGTGTCCACATCATTAAACTCTTCAATTATTTACAAGAACTTGTGGGCACAGGCTGACTCCTGCAAGCGCTGCCATGAGAGCACCTGCAGGGCTCCTCTGCATCCCAGGGCCTTATCTGACTGATCTGCAGCACAAAGGGACAAAGGGGCAGAGAAAGGAGAGGACTTCAGGATGATTTGCAAAGAGTGGAACTGAGTCATTGCCACCCACTTTAAATGTGCTTTGGGAGGCTTGGGAGGTGGGTGGGGAAATCTGTTGATGCACAACTTCGTGACTGCAAATTAATTGTCCAGATCAAACTGCCTGAATCCAAGCTAAGTACCTTGATCCTGTAAATTGGTCACTATCACATTAAAAAATGGTTATTTTTATTTTGGTTTTGTTTTCACAAATTCCATTGAAAAATTATTCCAAAACATAAGTGATTTGGAAGTACATCAGTATTTGCAGTGAAATTTTAAAGCCTTTATTCATCTATTTATTTTATAACACTAGTTTCCTGCATGCGGTTCCTCTTTCCTGTGCATATTTGAAATGGGTTCTAGAACTGATATTTCCAAGCATGTACCACACCAAAAATTTTCCCAAGTCTGGGAATGAACTGAGGAGGTGAAGGGGATTTAGTTCACTCAAATTTACCTACCTTATTATGTTTAACTCTGATCCCTTTCTGCCTCTCTTGAAAATATTGCATTTGTTATAAAGCAGAACTTTACACTTTGTTGGCAGGAGTGATTTGTTGATCCAGAAGGTTTCACTGGTGTGATGGGATTGCATTCACAGTTTCACCTTTGAGCTGAGAATGATAATCATTCACACTATCAGGAGGATAAGTGTGTGTGTGAGCATTCACATGTTGTCTCCTTGCAAATTGTGCCGCAAGGCAGAGCAGCTGACCTCTTCCTCAGGCCAGATGCAGCCTGTACAAATAGTGGTCTGATGGCTGGTTCCTTTCCATCCTCTTTCCTCCATGGCAACAGGACCCATGCACCAGCCTCTCCCTGATCACACTGCAGATAAACCACTTAGAGAAGAACTTCCAGCTCATTAGATAACTGCACATCATGAATGACTGTCAGGGGCACCTCTTGGCTCTGAGACAAGCGTCTGGTCACAATTTGAAAATTTACAGTGCTGTGTTCTTCTTGAATGCTGCTGTGAGGATGTGAGGCATAATCTGGACAAAAGTTTCAGCACCTCTATGCTGCTACCAAAGAACTTTGAAGAAAAATTACTAAAAGGGGGAAAAAAGAGATCACATCCATCTTACCCTTTCAAGTTTGTAAAATTAAAAGGGGAAACATCCATCCCCTGTGGGATTATAACAGCCTGGGTTTTCTGTTCTATGGATTGCTATTAGGAAAAGCAAGATTTACAACAAATCTTTTCCAATAATGTTTCTTTACTGACTGGATTTGTAATGGAAGAACTGCAATGGCAGCAGGCTAACAAACCAGGCAAATATTGATTGCAAACGTCAAAAGGCAGACGAATAGAGTTGGGGGTAGGTGTCAAGTTCTGCTGGGGGTGCTGTGACAAGTACGAAGCCCTTGTGTTCAGATCAGTGCCATCCAAATGAAAATACAACACTATGGGCAGTACCCCTCATCCTATCACAACAAGTCCTGCTGAAAAGCCTGTCCCCATATTCCATAGCCCCTTTCAAGCACTGAAAGCCTCAATAAGGCCTCTCTGGAACCTCTTCTGCCAGCTGAACAATCTCAACTCTTTCACATTTCAATCACAGGAGAGGTGTTCTGTCCAGCTGTTAATTTTTGTGCCTCTCCTTTGGTCCTGCTCCAAGAGATCCATGCCTTCTGTCTGCTGTGAACCCCCCCAGCTGGACACAGTTCTCCAGTTAGGCAGCATCTCTGCGAACAGCAAAGACTGTCACATACAGGACCATGATATGCGGGTTAGGATTTCAAACACAGTGACAAAGTAGCTCTTTCTAGCAGAGACTGAGACTTTAAGTCTGGTCCTCTCTTGGGAAGCCATTACTCAGGACTCAGAGGGATGCCAGATTCACAGCAGTTGTACAACATGGACAGACAATGCAGGAAACACAGGTTGCATTTGTGGTTTATTGTCCCTGCAGTCCTGGAGCTCCAGATTCAGATTCTCTGAGAGTAAAGTATTTCACAACAAAGAAAACAGTATTTTTAATAAGAAAAAATCATGTGAAATAATTATTGGGACCTTTATGGGTCCTAATCAATAGAGAGATATTCTCATCTTTGCTGACGTGAACTGAACAATTTTTACTGGTGCAAATGAAATCAGAATCCAGTAGAGCATTTATATGGGAGATCTTGAGAGTTCATTACTTTGGGATGTGAATTATTTTTCCCTTTTATGGACCAAATTGCCAAGCCCAATTCATGCAAGGAATTTGCCTGTCCATACTGAGTGCACAGGAATTGCCTGTCCCCCTATTATGGGCTATTAATTTTTGTATAGGTGCCTACATGGCCAGCAATTTTTTTCCAAAATGTACTGCCAGGGAGACAGCCCAGTCATTTATTAGCAATATAGGTTAATTGCCAAACATTACAAGTCAAAAGACATTTCATCCTCTTTGATTACTTAATATCTTTGTTCTTTAACTTGCCTTCCATCTTGTTATTTTACGTTCTGGGTAGGGAAGTGGAGGAACTCATGCACAGAAGCACAGATGGCACCTATCAAGATTGGTGCAGTATGAAAAATCTCCAGTTAAAAGCCAGTTCCTGTTATTCTGTAAGGTTTTGCAGCCACAGTTGGAGATGCCTGCTGGTACATCACTTAGTTTTCTCTTGAGAAAAGTACACCTGCATTCCCTCCCACAGGATTTAATAGTGAAGACCTGAGGCTCTGGGAGCCTTCACATGCCTTATAGATGGGTACTGCTAGCAAAAGCACTCAGTTCGTGGTGGCATTGAGGTAGTTTATTTGCTGTAAAATGACAAAAGTGCTGCCACAAATCAAATCTGCTGGAAGACCCAAAAGTAATGTTCTTCTCTGTATCTTTCTGCAACCCTACTCCTGGGGCTCTTGGTATATAAACTTTTTATTGTGTGTAGTATGGATTAGTTGCCAACAATTCTCAAACTAAACGTCTCTAAACAGAGACTAGTTTTGTTCTGGCATTTTTCAGAGCGCATCATATTTTGATAGCAGCTATTAGTGCTCTGCACAAGGGATGCAATAAATTAACTTTTCATAGATCTGTGAAATAATTCCCCACTGGATTGCTCCTTATTTGTAACAGGAATTATATGAATGTTTAATGTTATTCAGTACCACTCTGGGGAATAGGTGGACTCTTTAGACAACATCCTCAAGCACTGTTGGACAGCTTCTTATCTGGCCTTGGTTCAGTGAAGCAGTATTAGTTTAGAGTTGCTCTATCTTCTACCTGCTTAAAGCCTTTAAAAATAAAAGTTTTTGTAGGAAAATTAATAAATTATTACTAATAAATAGGCACCAGGTTGAAAGAGGGCTAATCAGGTACTACTATCCTGCTGACACCACTACAGTTTGGAAAGATTCTTTACCAATGAAGAAGGAAAGGGTTAAAGTTTGAAAATTATTTTCTCTTATAAGGCAAGATGACAGTGGTGATGTAAGAAGAAACTGAAACTGATTTGATGCTAGGGAATTCACAATCATTTAGCAGCAGAACTCAGAAAATTTTCAGTGGTTTTTACTTTGAACCAAAAATGGATTTCAGACAAAATTCTACATTTCCCTCAATTTGTGGTATTTTGTCTCACATCAAAGAACGGTTTCACAGTCTGAAAATTAGATTTCTTTTTATTAAACTAAACTAGAAGTGTCTCAATAATGAGTTTCATCCAATAGAGACAGATTAAAATTAATCAGAAGCAATTCTATTGTCACAGAAATGAAGAATGGACAACAGGATCTTAGAGATTTGGCACTGATTTCTTTCTGCCTTTAGATCTTCTCTTAGTGGGCTGTGAGGCTTGTTAGTGTAAACATGCTTTGTCATCTTAGCGCTTACTAAGCTACATTTGGGTTTCTCCTTTCTTTCAAATCTGCCAGTATCTAAAAACTTTCAGACAAGTTACACATAATTTTTTCCAGTCTTCTGCTTTCCAGACAGATGCCAGCTCTATCAATTTTTCTCACTGAAAGCAAGGACCTATGAAAATATCAGGCATAAAAACACACAAGGGGGTGATTTTAAAGTTAAATCCACTCATTCCACCTGTCTGTCTCCCTGTTACTGAAAAATGTCTAATTGAACAGGGGCACTTATTTGAGCAGCAATGATCTGCAAACCTTTTCAGCACTGGCTATGCATGGTGAGGCGTGCAAAATCCAGGCACTACCCCACAGCCCATTAGTGACATTCTCCACGAGTGCTGCATGACAGCACTTGCTCCTCTGTGGAGCATTTGCTTCAGAATTAGTATTTCCTAGTTCTCACAGCTGGCCACCTCCTTGGAGCATTAAAATCTGATGGGAATCTTATGCCCTTTCTATGACCTACAGAAATCCCTTAGAAGTGGGAAGGAAATATCAGGAGTGGATTTTGGTATGGAAGTGCTGAGTTTGTTTGACATCCAACTGTCATTTGAGTGCTTAATAAAGATGTTAGAAGAATAGCCTGCAAAAAATGCAGCCAATTAGTTGACAGTGGAATAATAAGCATAAAAGCTTTCCTCCAAAAGACTAAATGCTCTTTTGAATAACTATTGACAAAAAGAAACTTCGCAAATTTTGTTGAGTTTTATTTCTCCTCTCAGTTGAGTTTTCTCCATATTGTGAATGTATGATACAGGGTCACTCAAAGGATTGCCATTAATGGTATTAGCAAAAGTAATTTTAATATGAACTTCTAAAACTGACACGTGACAATGTTGCATGGCAAGGTTCACTCTGTTGTTTACTACATGGGTAAAATACACAAAGGAAAATTCAGTAATAACTGATTTAAAATGAATTACACAGAGACTGAAGATGCAAAAGGATAAGGTAACATAACTCCTGTTGAGTCATGAGGCTCAGAGTGGACCCCATTACTTTCTGAACATCTGATAGAGCTTAGGTGAAGCTAGGTCTAATCTTAGCCTCAGACTTGGAGAATGGTTTATATCTAATGGAAGAAACGTGAATTTCCTTGGTGTTGATTTAGCATGTTATCAGCAAGGTACCAGGCATCTGTTGTGAATAAGGAGTCTCTGCCTTGGGTAAGGAAACATCTCTTAGTGTCAAATAAGGAATTTAAAAACTGGAGAAGTGTCCCAGCAGTGAGGGAGACCACAGCCATGCATTCACAGTACTGTGCAGGGAGATCTCAAAGAAGACTCACTTATTGACAGCTGTCATATTTTTGGGATAAAGAGCTTGGCTAATAATTAAATTGCAAGGGAAGGGTATGCATTAGACTCCTTTTACTGACAATTTTTCCTTGTGAGTCTTAGAAAAAGAATCTGCTATTCATGTGCTGGTCACACAGTGTTCCAAGGTCATATGCACTGATGATCACTGGGTAAGTTTTTGGGATTTCTGGAGTGGGTCTTGTCCTGACATTGCCTCAGGCCTTTGCCTCCTCTGGAGTCTGTACCCAAACTATGGCTATTTTGTTTAAGGGGATTGAGCCCATCCACCACACTTGCTTAGTTGTTTGAGTAAAATTTTAATTCTGTTGTTCGCATTATTCTCTTAGAATCTGTTCTACTGTTTTTCACGATAAATATAAAGCAGAGACAACTATTTTCCCCCTTCTTTTAAGTTCCTCCGAGCACGATGGATTTGAATATTCAAATCAGCCCAGAAGTTCTCAATAGTGCCTCCTTTTTTCTTGACAGGCTGAATGAGGAAAAAAGCCATGTACAGAAACTTGGCTGGCAGGTAATGCTGAAGCTGATCTAAAAGTTCTGCTAATAAGGCTCAAGAGAGGGAGAGGCAGGGAGCCAGGAGGTTTGGATTAAAGCAGGCATATGATACACACACACCTCTGTGTATGTGGGGGAAGATTCTCAGCTGCTCAGCCCACACTGTGGAACTCAGCAACTCCTTATATAATGTTTAAAACCAGATTTTCAAGGAAATTGGCAGAGGCACTGAGTGAAGGTGTCATTTTCCTAATAAGGAAACACAAACTTGCATTTGGTGAGCTGGGGTTCATTTCATCAAGTTTTTAGGGTAGACAAAGGGACAGAAAACTAGCTGTATTGTTTCAATTTTGAAGCCAATAAGGTTTCAAATGTTTGATTTGAAATGAAAATTTTACCTTTGGGAGTTAGTTTAATAATTTTTAGAGGCTAAAACAATCCTAAAATGTTTGGGTTTTTTTTACAGGTAGCTGAAAAATGTTAAAATTCTTGTTGATTAAAAACATAATTATGCTCACAATGCTCTCTGCTATCCAGCACTGAGCTCTTTGGAAAACCTGATAAGAGCAAGGCAACTTTTATTTGACTATTTCAGAATATTCTATCTTTCATGGAGTGTAGAGAAACCTTTCTATAAACTAAAAGATGAAAAACATGGTAAGAAAAATAAAATTGTATTACAGAGAAAGCTTGGGGTGCAGAGTGACCTCGCGCAGAATGCTGCTGTCCAGCAGGACTTGTGCAGATTGAGATATAGATATGGCAGTGATGGATACTGAATGTGGGTCTATATTCCAAAAGGAGAGTGCATTTTTTGGTGAACCCTGTTCTGTTTGGAATTGAAACCTTTATTTTCATTCCCTGTACATTGTGGGGCTAGGAAATCTTGGCTGAGTCGCCGTGATTCCTGGCAGAGGCATAAGTCCTTTTAAACCTGTGTGCCTGGGAACAGTCTTGTGCCAGATTCTGTGGTCTCTGAAATAGCCACCAATATGTTTCTATGTTGGTGTGCATTGTGTTCACATTTTATAATACCCAAGGTTTACTTGTTTTAAGGAAACCAGAAGTAGTTAATTAAGATGCCTGTTTTGTTTAAATAACACAAATACTGGGTGAATGCCAGAATTGCAAGGTACTGATCATAATGGACATTTGTAGATGTGGTGTTTGTATTTCCATATTTTTGAAACTTTGTATGTTGAGGAAACTCTCTTTTGTTTAAACTTGTGTTCTTATTTATAGATAATCTGTCATTAACAAGTTTGTGTTCAGAAAATTAATTCCAGCTAGACCAGAGACAGCAATCTGGAAATCCTTACAGTGTTTGGTTTAATTAATGCATCATTTGATTTGTTCACATGTTAATAAGCTCTTGAGGATCAATAAATTCTCATTCAGTATAAATAAATTGGATTGGGGAAGCAGTTAATGCTGTAAAAATCATGGTGTCCATATGGGCTGGTTTGTGTACATATTTCACTAGTTAATCACCAGTCAATTTGAAATGAAATGTGCTGCAGGGTCTGAATTAGTTTATTTTCTTTCCACTGGCTGAGAAACAGAATGATCTGATGTGAAAGACTTGGGACACTGCCTGGCAAAAAACTCAGTCTGGCTTACCACAGAACCTTTTAGTTTGACCTTAAAATGCAGACTGCCATTCAGGTAATTTTCATCTTTCAGTCCTCACATCATTTAAATGTCTGTCATTTAAGCTTCTGAAATTTATTCAAATGGTTTGGGTTGAGAATATTTAATCCTCATCATGATACCCTGTGCACATTTTGTTTCTCATCAAGATTTTTAAGGCATGCACATTGGTAATGAAGACTAGGGGAACACAGAAAACATTTTCATAAGGTGTTACAAATCCTTGAGGAAAAATGTCTTCTGTGAATTTAAGTTTTCTCTTGAAAAATATTCACTTATTATTTGAGTACACTTGAAACCTGCTGTGCTGATAATTTTATAGAGCAAGGGGTTATCAAACAACATCCTGTGCTTGTGACATCTCTCACATAAACAGAATTGCCACCTATTAGAAATGTCTCAGAAATCTTATCACGGGATAAATGTGACATAGGATTGATTGTATTGTAGTGATCCTAGTCATAGGAAGGAAAATTAATGCTAAAATTATAAAAAATGACAAAACCTACATGCAATAAACCCACTTGCTCAGAATTTTCTAAATATTTTAAGATGTGGACTACGAAATTAATATTATGGAGATAATTAAAAGGCACTGAAAATCATCTTGAAGTCACACATCTGAGTCGGCTGTGAGGATGCTTAGCTGCCTTTATAAATCTTAATAGTATCCAGTGAGCAGTTTATCTTCCTTTTCATAACTTTATTTTCATTCCTCCTTTCTATGTACTTCACACAGCTCCCTCATTCTACAGTCCTTGTGCTCTAAAACTGCTGCTGCTTCTATGGCATTTCTCTTCTGTACAATGACATTGACACCAAATCACCCGTGTACTTATAATTAGTGTTTTTTATTGTGTACTATTTGACTGCAAACATCTCTGGTGTTAGGATTGGCAGATTTTAGATGAATGCATTGCACAGTGATCTTTGATTCATTAAATCCTGAAAGCAGATCTAAGGTCAGGTGCCACAATGAGCACCTTGGCTTCTGCAGTTCTTTGTACTTTCAAATTGCATGAAAATCAATGACTCTTCAAGACATTAAGAGATGTTAATGATATTGACACTTTATGAAGCTGATGTAAATGCAGCTAAACGAAAGATATTATAGAGATCAAAACAACTATGCTCTTTTGCTAGTGACCAATCTGAGGCACTGGGCTTTTTTCCCTGTGTTTCAATTAGCATGTGCTCCCTTTCTTACAGGGGTGTCTTTGGTCTTCACAATGTAATTGTTAGTTTTTCAAGATTTGCACTCTTGAAAATTCAAGCAGATAAACCACAAGCTTATAACTGGAGATCACAGCTAAACAGGCGTCAGGGACTGAACATTTTGCCTTAATGTTCAAACAAAAGTGCCTTCAGTGAAGTTTATAACATTACACTTAATTATTAGCTTTGTGCCAGTCTGGTGGTTATCTTAGTGACATTAAAATAGCTGCAAATCATGACATTAGTATAAAAACTCCAATATGCTGCTAAATAATGATTTTATTCCATTGTAGCATGACAAGGACAGGAGAATTGTCCTCTACTGATTTCACTGCCACGCAGGCAGGATCATTTTTTGAGCTTCTATTCACCTTTGCTGCTTGCCATCCCCTGAACTTCCACATCTATGCTTGATTCCCTGATTTTGGAACTTGCTCAGGTTGATCAGGGCTGGCTGTGGGAGTTGTGCAGTTTCCTCTTATGGGGCAGGACGTGATGCAGCTGCAGCAAAGGGTGAGAAGGGTCCCTCCTTGTGTGGGAGCAGAGGTGCAGGTGTGGGTGGCAGAGACCTGCAAGGTCTCTGAGGGTGTGTGGGGCATGTAGCCCTTAGCCAAACCTGCTGAGCTGCTGGCAGGTAAAATCATCAGGTATGATGTACTACACAGCTGGCAGATGCCATGTTTGTGGTTACATGTTTTGGAAACTGGAGGTGAAACAAAGCAGAATGTCAAGGGTATCCAGGAGGGAATTTCTGAGCTTTGATTTTGAGTCAGTCTGGGTTTTATGCCATGTTTTTTTATGCCAAGTTGTCTGGCTTAAGCTCAAGCCAATAGAACAAATCCTGGCTGTCATGGTTTGAATGATGGGTGAGTGTGACCTTTGCTGATAGAGGAGACCTTGAGGTTTACTGTTGTTATAAGTGGATTTGTATTTTAAGGTTTCCCTGTTGAAAGGGTTTTTGTCATAAGGATTATTGTTAAGGAAGTGTGCAACTGCATTCTGCCTGCTATTTTACTAATCAATTTCTATGGGAATCTTTCCTTGCTAACTTCTCTTGCAAATTACAGAGGAAGAAATAAGAAAACTTGTATTAACCTCAAGTGTTGGTCAATAAGATTGTGTAAGAAGTCATGCCTTGTAAAGGATAAAATAACACTGATCTTTGTAATCAATTGCTCCTTGATTGCTCCCAGGAGATATATGTTTTGATAGGAAAAAGGAACTTGTCTTCAATTCAATTATAGTATGCAAACAAAGTTCAGGATTTATCTAAAGGAGATTGAAAAGGTGATGGGGAAAGTTAATGGTTTATGTTCACTTCAGAGAAAGTTGATTTTATTTGAAATTATCTACAGCCTATCAATACAAACACTTTCCAATATGCTGTAATGTTAAGAGCATTGTGTGTTTTCATGCCAGCATACTGCCTGCCAATAAAAATAATAATTTTAACAGTTAGCCTGTGATTGAGCCTAGCCATACTTGCTCTGCTTGGGGTGGATAACCAGAATCTCATAAATGACTTTAAGTACCTGGAGTGAAGGCTTAAGCTGTGAAGTTTGAGGCTGGCTGAGTCACATCATTCAACTGCATTTCTCTGAACCTTTTGATTTGTATACTTATTTTAGTTTGAGATTTCTTTAATACCCTATTGGAATAAGCTGGAAATAAGTTTCTGGTTCCAGCTGATCACTGTGTTGAAAACGTTTGTCTAATTCAATCCTACTTTATAGATCCCAACATATTACTCAAGCCAACAGATGTAAAAAAAGTGAATTTCAGTCGATGTCTATCTGAGTTGGAAAACCTCTTGTGACTGCTTTTACATTCAAAAAAGAAAAAGAGTTCTGGCATATAAGGCTAAGAATTTATATAAGTGGAACCTAAACATTCTAATAAAATAACTACTGTTGATGCAGATCTAAGCAGGAAAAAAACCCAAGAATGCTACATGAATGAACAGAAAAGCTCTGAACAATAAAATGTGAGTCAAAATGCATATTATGTGCTAATGCATATTTTGTGGTATTTAACCCTTTCCTAGATGTCATGTTCCTCATAGCACTGCTGTTTTTGTTCTAGGTTTGGTAGTGGGGTTTCTTTGGAGGAGTACAGTGGGAAATCAGCATCCTGAGCCCTTTGCCAAGAGAAAGATAGTGTAAATGCTTTCCTTGTCTTCATTCTAGAATCTACTGGGGATAGGTTTTATATTTTCTTCTTACAAGTTTTTGCATCATATTACTTCCTCATTGCTCTGGAAGTCCAGGTCACTCTGTACTCCATGTAGTGAATTTGGTAGGTGTTATTCTCATATGAAAAATGGCTTTTACAGCTAAGTCAAGCAGCAGTAAAGCCACAGGCAGAACTTGGCAGGCACAGAGTGGGGCAAGCAGCAAACCTCAGGAATGAGCCCCAGCAAACCCCGGGCACAGCCTGAGGCATGAGCGCATTATATGGTTTGGTGACATAGTGACATTTAGTGACAATTAGGACATAGTTTGGTATTTGACTTGACAGTGCTAGGTTAATGGTTGGCCTTGATGATCTTGGAGGTCTTTTAACCTTAACAATTCTATAACTCTATGGTTACCGGGCTGAAGGGCTGCTGTGCCTCCTGTGGGGGATGGATCAACTAGAAAAAACAGTAGCACCTACATTTATGAGGGTAGTCAATGACTGATACAGGGTGAATATTCCAGATTAGACTTTATCTTTCTGTTTTCTACTGTGAAATATAAGTTTTTTTCTTGAATAATTCTGGCTTTGATGCTGTTAATCTTTTGTGTAAATTGTTGTAAACATAGGGAACTCCATAAGAATATCTTGTATGGTATTTCTGCTATAGTACAAAAATTTAACTATTAACCATAATATTTTCAAATTGTTACATCCACTTATTATCAAAAAATATAAGTCAATGTATTGTACTGGTGAATGAATTTAAGAGTTTAGGGGTCTGTGAGAACAATACGGGTAATTTAAGCACTTGGAATGGCAGAACATTCTATTTTAAACTCAGCTAATTTTCGCATAATTTGGTGGGATCAGAAAGAAATGCACTTATGCTGGTATACCCAAGATTATGGTGACAGGGAAGTAACCCCTGGATTATTTCGCATGATGCTGTACCATAATTCCCACTGAAGCATTTAGGATCAGCCCTTGGATTAGAGCAGCTGCTCACTGGAGCAGGGCATCTGAGCTGGAAGCTATGGAAAATTGGTGAAGGGTAGGCTGATATATTGCTTAGGTTTTACTGATAGGTCACAAACTGTAGCAATGTTCTGTTTAGCTCTTTCAGTTTTTTGAGGTTTTTTTTTTGCACCGCACTTTTGTCCATTCCCCTTGAAGAAGCTGATGTGTCCTGTTCTCTCTATTGATAAATGTGTGCACATATCAAAAAATTCCTCACTATTCTTGTTTAATGAAATTTGGCCATTTTATAGATGCTTCACATATTGCATCTCAGATGGTTGGTTTTCAAGGGCTATAAAAAAGAGGCATTTTTGACATTGGCCAGATGTGCAAAGTAACAGTGACATTGCAAATATAAAACATATACTAGCAGGAAATTTTCTGTTATTTGTGCAGTATGGCAGCTGTTAAATTCTACACAATCCTTGGGGCAAATGGCAGGTGTCCCCTATTTCCTGAAAGACCTCAAATAAAAAAAAAATGCAAACATATTTTTTGGCATTGTTAAAAAGGTAAGGTGATTTTATTCTGGAATCAAATCCTGTTTTGTTTCTCTTTCCCAAATAGCCTTCTTTGTTTAAAAAACAATTAGAATTTCCTGCATGAACATCTGGAAATACATTTGGTAAAGGATACTTTTTATGACTGCTGGAAGATCTCTTGTGCAATTTCTCAATTTCTTCTTTGACCCTTTTCTTTTTCCTTAGGTTCTTGATGATGTGTTTGTTGATGGTTTTATTTATTTTTTTTTTTTTTGGGTTGGTTGGTTGGTTGGTTGGTTGGTTTGGTTTTTTTCATATTCCACATGCTTCCTGAAGGAAAAGGAAGAGGATGTTAGGGACATAGAATAATTTGGTATGCTAATAAAAAATAAGAATACACAGTGAGGTCAAATTCCACGGACTTGGAAAAGGCAATAGAGTTTGCTGAGGAATGAGACTTTATATATATATATATGGTAGGGATTTCTTTGTTTAGGAAAGAACAGCTCATGCAAGACTGCCTCTGTTGCTTACAGCATCACTTCAGGAGTTCTACAATACCAGATACTTATTGCATAGATGTTCTTTGAGTTAATTGTGGCTATAGTGGTTGGGATTTCCAGTGAAAAAAAGACCAGGTGAAAATGCTATTCAAAACTTTCCTCAGAGTGTAAGAGGACTGAATGAGAAGAAAGGTTACATCATACAGATTTTTTTTTTTTTTTGACTGAAAGCCAGAAAGAATTTCTTCTGTATGCAAGCCCAAATTCCTCCTTTACCCACTAGTGTTTCTGTGTTTGATGAGAAATAGTCAAGCAAGTTCTGTGAAAATTACAAATACTTGCTAGTAGAAAGGTTTTTCTTTACATACTGCACAGTCCAAATTTGTTAATTTTCTATCTTCACTTATGATAATACTCCTTGTACTGCACTTAATTCTCTCCTATAAAGATATTATCTTGCAATTAGGTTTTTCTACAAAAATCTTAACTAGATATGGGCCAGCTGTATCATATTTGAGCTTTTTGGGTATTTCAAGTAAATATGAATCTATCAACCTTAACCAAATAGGTGAATATTTTGTTTTTCTGCTTTCATTTAAACTAGCTAACTTTGTTTTGAATTGACTGCACTAAGCAAAATAATAATTATTTGAAGAGCAAGATTAACTTAAGCAAAAATTGTACTATTGAATGTATTTATGATCCGTGAATTAAGTCTTTGCCAAAAAAGCTGGTTCAGTTCAATTTAGAGGCTTAGTACATGTGGGAATAAAAATGCTAAATAAAACCAAAAGATCTCTGGACTTCAGAAAAGCTTCAGAGGACGTGAAGAAAAGAGTGCATGATATATGAGGCAAAAAGTATGGCAGTGTGAAAAGTGAGATCAAAGTTAAAATTCTTTCTCTCTCTCTTTTCAAGCCTTTTTCCTAAGCCAGGAAAAATAAAATGTATCCAAAACAGCAGAAAATTTAACATAAGTAAAGATATTACTTCTAATCAATGTGAGGTTGAGTGCAGTGGTCAAGAATATAAACAAAACAAGACATTTATGTTCTTTTCATAGTTTTCTACCTAGATTTATTAGTATTAGTGCCTAACACATTTTTATTCTGCTGTCAGGTTTTGACAGTACTGAAATAAGTAAAGCTACACTGATCTCACTGCTGGAAGATTCTGAGCACTTTTTGACTTAGAAAGTGAAAGGCACGGTCATATATTTCAGAAAATGTATGCTCCCTTCTGAGCATTTTTTACAACTTAAGATAAAGTAACTTTTAAAATATGAGTTTCTCACCAAAATGTGCATACTCTTGGTTTGAAAATACTGAAGATAATTTAAACCTTTAAACAACAAGATATAAATAGATTTTCCAGATGTCATTCATTTTCAATGCTGGCAGTGACACTCTCTCTTTTCTTTTTTGCACATCTTTCTCTCTTTCTGTTTTCCTTTTAGAGGCACTATTTCTTCTGTCATTTTTTATCTTCAGTGTGCACCATGCAAAGTAGGAAAAAATTTAATTAACCAAGTATTGAAACACATTGCTCAAGGGAGAAAAAAAAATTACCCATTACTGCTAAGAAGAAATCATCAAGTTCCAAAAGTTTTGTAAAGGAAAAGCAAATACTGCAAAGAAGGCATCCAAAACAATGCAATCCTGCTCCTCAGTGTTCACCTGATGCCAATCACCTGCTTTGCCCGTGAATGTCTTTTTCAGCAGCTCTCCTCTGCTGCCTGCCAGCTCTTGCCCTGCCAGCCCTCTGCCATTTCTCACCCCCTCCCTGCAGTCACTGCAGCCCTGACTCTGCTGGGACACGTGCTCTGGGCTTGCCATGGTCAGACTCACCAAGAGATGCTGAACATGCAGCAGAGTAGTCTGATGTATTTTGTACAAATACATCTATGTATGTTCCTCTACCTATGATGATCTTCGGCACACAAACCACTGATTTCCCACCACATTTCTCTTTATAGTAGTATTTCTTTTTATTTTTCATAAATATTAGTTTTTTGATAAATACTATTGCTTTAGATCATATGATACCTTATATTAAAGTTACATTTATATACATATTTATGAGTTTATAGTCTCATCTTTACAGATTTGAAGAACATAGAAGGTAGATTTGATGCCTGGCCTAGCAGATTAGATCACTTGGGACCTGAACTATGTCTTACTTTCTTAGTTCTTCTGGTATACATGTCAACTTGGTTGGTGAAGGCTTAATGAAATATTTTGCCATAGCAATGCAAGAAAAGTAGATGATTTTTGACTTTCAGATATATAGCACCAGCAAATATGGCAGAACTGTCACATTTCTTTTTAATTCCTTGTAAAAAAAAATTCATAAGTTAGATCTGTGAAAGGTTTTTAAAAAAAATTTAGGTCTTAATTCAGATCTTAAAAAGACCCAGCAGCCAGAATAGGCTTTTTAGATTAAAAAAGAAAAAAAAGCAGCTCTGTAATTTTCAAACTTACTTTCTGTTTTGTTTGTTGTCATGCAGTTTTTTTATAACAAGTTAGAAGCAATATTATCTGTATAAAATCAAACATTTGTGATGAAAGTTACCGATAAGGGAGAGAGATTTGTAGAGTTTTGCAGTCATTGACACAAGCAGATGTCACAGAGACCAGTTCTGGAGTTTCTCCCAGTCCAAAATGTGCTCAAGAACCTGAAATAAACATTCTAAGACTGGTCCAAAGTGTACAAACTTTTTCTTTTTGTAATTCTTCACCTGTCAAGAATTCATCGTATAACACGGTATTTAGGTTTTTGGACATTCAAGTTCACAGCCAAGCCTGCAGTAAAGGACAAGGCTATATCCTGCTGGCTGGTATTATGGTATGTCTTTGCAACATTTGCAATGGCTGGGTGATCAAATAAGTCTGAACATGAGTAAAATAAGCCAAGAAGTAGTAAAATACCCTCCAATTATTTCTACAGAATTTAGATGTGTGTCTTTTCTAGGTGTGTATGCTTAAGAATAAACTGAATTAGTGGCAAAAGTCCTTGGGAAGTGTAACATAAAATCCATGGTTGAAAGAATTCTACCAAGTGTTACAAGCTTTAGATGTATATATTTTGAAAGCTAGGAATGAAAATGGTAATTAAGCTTTACTTAGCCTCATTGTTTCTATCCTTATCCTGGGTTCAGGTGGATTGCTGCCCGGGAGGAAGAAGGGGAAGTTGGTTATTTGGGAATTATTCGGCTCTTTTTACCTCTTTGGTTATCTGCTGGTGCCAGAGGTGCTGCCAAACACCTCCTGAGAGCAGCTGAATTGTCAGTGCAGACACAGGCTTAGCTGGGCTGGGGCAGGCAGAGCAGGTCCAGTGCTCCCTGGGAATCTGGCATTTACCACCAGTTCTTTTCCATGGTGTACCTGCTCCTATTTCTACCCGGGAGATCACGCTAAGATGGGAGCCTGCATACAGTTTATCACTTAGTCCGAAAAAGGCATATCCCCAGGTTCTGAGTGCTCTCTGCTTTATCTTGCTTTGGATCTGTCCTTGAAGCATCCCCTGTTTCAGCCCTCAGGAAAGCCTGGTGAAAACAGATCCCCTTGGCTTTGCCTCAAGACAGAAACAGTGTGCTGCAGTCTTAGCTGGTGAAAACAACTTTTTATTTATTTATTTATTTTTAACTCTGGTCTTTATTATTAGAAAGGACCTTTTCTTTGCTGTCTCTTCTCCATCCTCTGAGTCTACTAAGGATCTCTTTAGGTTTTTATCCTCTTTTCTGAACTGGGCAATTTTCTGTTCAAGCAAATCATAACCCAGTTGAGTTGAAAGAAAAAGCAATTTATAGGTTTGAAAGTGTGACTCTCTCTCCAGCCCTCAGGTGCTTGCAAAACAGCCAGGAGGTATATTGGGACATGTGATGGAATAGAAAATGCTCTAATAAATTTAGTTGTGATTACTAAAAAGAAATCCTGTGCTTATGCCTGCAGAGGCATTTTGTTTTCAGAGATAGTTCTCTATGCAAAAAAAGGAGACATTTTCTTTGTCTGAAAGAATGGGATTTGCCCAAATAAGAGGATTTACTAAAGACTATGTTAATTTATTTGTTTTCACTCAGTGGTGGCATTGTATTGCCTGCCATATTTGCATATTTCTGTTGCATACCTTTCAGGGAACTTTGCACAGATTAAAGGGGAGCTCTGTGTATGCTATTATTTTGGAAGTTCTGGGAATGAGAACACTATATAAATTGGAATTCATTCGGTTATGAGCGGATATTGTTATTATATTCTCCAGTATGAATGCAGCAAACTGTTGCCATCCACCTGTAATCCTTCTCGGTTAAAGCTGGGACTGCAGAATGAACACAAACTGGATTTAGCATATCATTAAAAATGAGCTGGGATAGGGGTTTGTGGCACTGCTTCGTTCCACTCATTCAAAACTTCCCCCCTCAAAATCTTCATGCAGAAACTCCTGAAACAGAAATTAAAGCAAGTTTCTAACTCTTAAAGTTTTGTGTAGCATATGCTGTAAATGTATCTCTAACTCTGCAGGATTGCCCCTGGAGTAATTTTTGAGTTTGGGAACTATTGGAGTTTCCCAGCAGTAAGGTGAGGCCATATGGGGCTAGGGTGTATGCAGAGATCTTCAGGCTAGAGTATTTTACTTCTGCTTTTTGTATTTTTTTTTTTTCATTCAGGAGAAAATTTTCTCTCTCTGGCCTGATTGTTCTCACCAAGTATCCGGGATACTGAGGAGAAATTCACTGTAGGAACTGTAAATACTTTCAGTGTACCCCTGGAATTACCTGAGGCTCTCCAGCAACTGTGGGAAAACCCAGGAGACACCAGCAGGGTAATGATAAGTTCATGGCTTTTCCTTGTTATCCCATCTTATATTGCATCCCCAGGGGCTCACCTTCATGTCTGAATATCACCTTTAAATTTCTGTTTACCTCTTAATAATTTATAGGTTCCAACCTGTTCCCAATCAAGAAAGATGCTTGGCTTCTGATCATTACCTCAGATTTCTGCAAAACAAGGTGCCATAGAAACTACAGCAAAAAAGAAAGGAGAAAACAAGTCACCCAGAGCTGAGAAATACATGTGAAATATGTGGAATTTTTCAGAGTTCCTTGGTTTTTTTGGGTTTTTTGGTTTGTGGTTTATTTTATTTTGTTTGTTTTGTTTGTTTTGTTTGTTTTTTTGGTTTTGGGGGGGGTGGTTTGCATGTTGGTTTGTGGCTTTTTAATTTGTCTTTTTGGTGGTGTTTTTTTGTTTTTGGTTTGGGGTTTTTTTAAAAAAATTTGTATCTTGGTGTGATAATGTGTTAATCACTATAGCTCATAGTTTATGTGAAATCTATCCCAACGAGCAGTGCTGAAATGCTTGCTCCAATTTAAGACCACTACTGGTTGCTACTTTCTGCCAGTGGTAGAAGTAATTTTCTGTGCACAGGAACACATAAAATTTCTTCTATCAGCTTTCTTTATTTTTTTTCTCCCTGTCTGGAAGCAGCATGATGCTAAGGAGGAGCTGATGCCTCATCTCACTTTGCAGCCTCAAAAGCTGTGCTCTTGTGGACCCACAGCCAGCAGCAGCCCCTATTCCAGCCAATGAATTTCTCCTTCCACAGTGCATTGCAGTCTCTGAGGGCTTGACTCTCATGCTGTGGTTATGAATATCATCATCTTTGGGTGTAGTGGGGGAGTAATGGCTATCCTCCTGGGATTTTATGGACTTAAAAACTATGACAAAATAACTTTTGGTTATGGAAGACAAAGGATGGTGAGTCACTTGGTCATTTGAAGGTCTATTTTCCCAGTTAATTCTCATGGTTTTCTAATTTCTGGTCAGAAATGCAAAGAGATAACCTAAAAATAATATATCAGTGAGTCAGAGAGGAGATAAAATAGTTTCTGAATTTAGAGGGGTTTATTCTCTCGCTGTTATTAGTCACTATGGTTTTCTGTTGTCTTGGTATGGAGTCATTGACCTGTTCTGACACTGCTATTTTGATTTAATTCCCTTTTTGAGCAGAAAGTTATTTTAATGTATAGAAAGCTCTGTCTGTTCTGTTGTGGCTAATAGCAGAGCTGCCTTTGAGCTGTGAATGGCCATACAATTGGTAGACAGAAATATCATTAATTGAGGTTATATTTTGAATGCAAATATTAAGAAAAAATCTGCCATCTGGTGAGCAGATATTTACTCTATCTCTCCTATCTCAATTGACTTTTAAGGAATGGATTTGGACCATTTTAATTCTGTACATTCCAATCAGTCTTCAGGCTGGTCATATGAGGTGTAGCACAGAAGATAAAGCTGGACCATCCTCCCACTCCAAATAAAGAAATACCATTGAAGCAGAAAATTACATCTGTAGAAAAATAGGTAAGAATTTAACTACTTGTTAAATCATGAAATGGCAGTAAATATAACATTGGTTTATTCTTTTAAATACGAAGAGGCTTAACTAGCCTTCCCTATGTAAATCAGGGACAATCTTTTGGTATGTAACTTCCTAGGATGGAGGAGGTTGAAACCCACCCAAACTTGAAATCAGACTAAAGCACTTCCTCAGGATTGCTGTTTCATTTTGTGTGTGGGTGCTTGCTGTATCCAGGTCAAAACACTACAGCCCATTTTCTGTCTTGCCTCCCTCCTCTCCCTAATACACTTCTGCATTTCTGTGTCACCAAAGCACTCTGCAGTGATGAAATTCTTCCACAGAGAGGAAGGTCCTGTGCATATGCAATGAGGCACCTGGGGATGGGAAGGAATAGGGTCAGGGAGCGTAAGCATGCTGAGGAACTTCATCCCAAATGTACATTAAAGGGCAGAAAATATTTATGGTTTTGTTGATCCTTGAGAAAAATCAGGCATGGTAATGGTGTAAAAGCTTTTTAAAATGGCAATAAATAATAATTATTATAAATAAGCCTCGGAGTCATAAAAATCCCTCCTTGGCCACCTGAAATATTTCTGTATAAATAACAGTGCTTTTCTTAGACCAAAATAAATCATACAAATGAGTGCTTTCATCCAAGTCCTCTTACTTTCCTAAAGGGTAATGAGTGATACATTATTTATTGTAGGTATCAGGTTAATCCAAGTTTTTCCCAGTTTCTGAAGAGAAGTTTAGGTCAATCTCCAGTTTTTAGCAGATGCTTATAAGCACAAAGAAATACTAGTGCAATCAATGACATTAGAATGTGTATCAGGTTTTTAAAATCAGATTTTTCTTTTCTTTCAGAAAGTAGGTAGAGATTGTGAAACACTTCAAAGCAGAACAGAGTTGTCCATGAAAGGACAGGGTGTTTATTCCTCTCTAGCAGAACGATTGATACTGAATAATGTGGAAAACAGCTACCAGAGAGCAAAGCCTTTCAAGGCTTAAAGTTTTGATGAGAAGGAGCAAAATTGTAGCTCTTATATGCACATACACACTGCAGCATACTCCAGCCTTTTATCAACATTTATCAAAATACCTCTAAATATATTCATTTAGATGTGGCAGCATCAGGCCACAGCTACTCCTATCATTACTGGTGGCTGTAGTTGGTCAACAACTGTATAAAAATGTGCATGTATGAGAAGCAAATATTGCAGTGACCTGGTAGGCATTTCTAGTTTAGTAGAGCATGAGGGCTTAATGTGATCTGACTGGTGGGAGGTGCCTCTGCATCCTTTTTCCCATCTTTGTAAACCTCCTCCTAGGCCTGAGATAACATCTGGACAATGGTACCACCTTTACCTTATCTCAAATTCCCATTGGGGGTGAGCTTCAGCGGTGGTCACAGATGCCCTCTGTCCCATAATTTGGGGTGATCTTTCTTTGACTGGTGATATACACATGAGCAGTTGACTCTTTACACAGATTTCCACAGGGGAATTTTTGTAAGGATGCATTACACAGGATGTACTAACCTGATCTCACCTCTGCCAGGCCAGGGCTAGTGCCATCCTGTTGCTCCATTCTGTGCTTGTCTTACTGCAAAGTTCTTCTGGCCTCAAGAGTGTTTGAGATGGGCAGCTGTGCTCTTTAAATCCTTACAGGACTGTGTCTCCATGTTGACAGAAAAGATAACAGCAAACTTTGAGTCATATACTGGCTGCCAGCACAAACACTTTCAGGATTCGGTTTTCAAATCTCCTGTTTTCTTTTGGCATCTCAGTACATGAAAAGCTTCCAAAGTTTCTCAGTCCTTAAGATCATTTTTCCTAGGAACATTCTTGACAAGTGAAATCCCCAGCATACGGCCTGTCCATGTGACTGTCAGTATGGGGAAAGGGAGTAAAACATACACTAAATTGTACCATAATTTACCAGGCAAAGCTAAATGTTAAAATATATTTTTCCCCCAACCTATTTATGTATGCATTACAGTATTTACAGAACTGCAACACGTCAGCTGTTGGCCAACGGAATGTATCATATTACTACCCACATCACACTTCAAAATGACAGCTTTAGCCACCAGTAGGAAGTTTGCCTACTTTAGACTTCTGTTAAGAAACAGCAAAATTGCTAGTAGCAAAACTGTTATTCATCCCAGAATGGATACATCTGGAATAGAATGCTGAACAGCACCAGAACCCATTCTTCACCATTGAAACCAACCAGAATGTTTTGACTGTGCCTATATCATTGAAACATTCAAAACAGAGGGGCTGGAAATGGTCCCTGACTCATCAAAAGTCCCAGATTTTCTCCCAGTGGTTATGCAGTGATTATGTACCAAGAACTTGCTCATTTGATATAAGAGTTGTATGACTCTGAAAATTCAGTTTTGTAGATGAATAAAGCATGCAAATCATATCTGAGTGTAAAAGCACTTGCGTGCTGTCATGTGAGAAAGAGTGACCATTTGCTGTGGTCTACACGTTTTTCCTGGTTTGACTGCTCCCATAAATGACAGAATAGCTTCCCAGGCTCTTTTCTGCCGGATCCTGCTGGCTAGACTACTGTAACAGACATTGTGGCCTTCCTCTACAGTCCTTCAGATGATGATTGGGTGGAGGGACTCTCAACCCATTTCTCATAGACTTTTTGGGGTTCCAGGAAGCTTCTGTGACCTTGCTGTTGCAGGACTGCAGCACATTAACCACACATGCTCGACCAAGAGAGCATCTTGAAGGGATTTAGCACCCACTATTGACTCCTGAGCTTGGATTGGATTGAAGCTGTGACTTGCCAGCACATCAGTAGGACAGGGATGATCACTTACTGTGTGTTACTGCGGTGGTTCTCCATGCAGACACCTTTTAGATAGCTTCTCTTTCAACCTCTGTGCCTCTTTTCTGACTGTTGGATGTTCATCCTGGATGATCTGGAAGATAAACTGCAGGCTTCCCTCCCAGCTGGCAATGTCTGGGAGAGTCTCTATTCTGAATATCCAGGTATTCAGGTATCTAAGTTTAGACAGATGAATTTCAGGTTGTGTGCTCGCCTCTACTTTCTGGTGATCCAGCTTAGTGATGTATAACCATAATAAAGAGTACCTGGTCTACTTAGCCCTCCCTGCTACTTCCTTTCTGCTCACCGAGAGCAGCCCCACATTTCTTCCAGGTAATTCCTGAAATAGTGTGAGAAATAATACTGGACAAACTACTAATTCTGGGCAGTTTGGATATGGCCATTCTATTTCCAGGGCAAGTTTACCATTCCAGGGTGAATATGTTTATAGTGTGCCACCTAGTCTCAGGATCGGAGAAGAGCCTCAGGATATCTGTGGAGTGTTTCAGACTTCAGGTCTGAAATAGTGGTAGATTTCTGCTGCAGAAAGCTCAAGTGTATAGTAAGAAGTAATTGAGATATGTAATAAAAATTGTCATTGTAATAGGTTTTCTCTTGGGACTCCCACTCCCACTGTGTTGCTTAATTACTGCTGCTTAATATCTCTGCTCTAAACAAGCTCTTGGTTCCCCCGACATTATTTCAGTCACCTTTGCCAAAGTTTAATGGTCCAGGCAGTGACTATACTTTTCTTATCTAGTAATTACTCTGTAAAGAAATTGAGTCTCCAGACTTTAAAAGTGAGTAGACATCTGCCTGCAAGTTACCATCTAATGAAGAAAGGAAAGATACTTTTCCAAAGGTTTCATCAGAGCTATATTCAAAATCATACTGCTGTTATAATCTCTTCTCAGAGAGTCTCAGATTTGCCTTCTCCATGTGCAATTTAATTTATATATTTCACACAGATGTTTCATTTGTCAAGTCTGTTTTTGCACGTAAAGTATTATTGAATTAAAATGTTGCCTGTGAAAGAATAGCTAGATAACTAAGCCTCATGAGAATAAGCCTCCAGAGTGAAAACATCAAAACCATATTAATATGTAGGAAAGCATCTGAGTGGCAAATTTTGTTACAACTAATTACAGAGGCCAACCATTTCTCTCTTGGTCATTACTAATTTTCATTAAAAATGTCTTTACAAACACTTGAAGTGTCAGATACTGCAAAGACCACAGAACTGTAACAACCTTGTGTTTTCCAGAGGGCCTTTGGTTTCAGAGACATGTGAATGATTGGATAAAGGTGTCCTTTGGCATCTAAAATATCCAGTCATTTACTGCTAAGGACAGAACATTGGCCTGGGATTCAGGAAACCTGGATTTACTTCCAAATCTGTGTCGGCCTGATGGATCACTCTGGGCAGGCACTCCACCTTTTGTGCCTTATTTTCTCCTCTGAAAAAGCAAGGCTGACCCTGAAACCTCTTGAAGAAAAGTGAAACAAAATTAATAGCCATTTTTATTACTACTCAGAATATTTTACATAATCCTTTGTGGTTTTTAAATTTTTTTTTTTATAAATAAGGAATTTTGTGTCTATTTCACAAAGTAAATGTGATGCCATAGTGAGAACAACTGATTTTCTTCTGTTCCTTATTCTACTTTAAAGAAAGCCTGTGCCTTTGAAAACAAGCATATGGAACCAGTCCATCATTAGCAAGGGTCAGTTTTTGTATGAAAATTTGTAACAATTACTATTTCATTACAGATTTCAGTTACTTGTTAGTACTTTTCCACTCTCTTTATTCATCTACCTTAGAAATAGCACTTATATTTAAAGACTGCTCACTATATTCAAAAAGAAAGTACTTATACTGTATATAGCATTAATTAAGCTACAGAAGTAAAGTTAGAAGGTTATTGATCACTGAAATTATTTGCACTTCTATGGAGAGGAAAGGGAGAGGAATCTGAGAAGTCTGTTGCAGTCTGGGCTCCCTGTATGGTCCATCTTCCTCTTCCTTCTGAGGCTGCAGAGGTGGAAGATAAACGGAACTCTGGATTGTGATTGCTGAAGTGAGTTGTGCAAACCATGTGGCAGATACTGTCACCTTCTCATCTCCTCACAGTACATGGGGCC
Source organism: Turdus rufiventris (assembly GCA_013186435.1). Classification (NCBI taxonomy): domain Eukaryota; kingdom Metazoa; phylum Chordata; class Aves; order Passeriformes; family Turdidae; genus Turdus; species Turdus rufiventris. The sequence continues at coordinate 1,357,699 of PYHW01009739.1, read as the reverse complement.
GTTTCACTTGGAAAAGATCATCATATACAACCACTGACCCAGCAATGACAAGTCCAGCACTGAACCATGTCCCCAAGTGCCACACCTACACATATTTTAAGTACCTCCAGAGACGATGATTCAACCACTTCCCTGTTTTAATGCTTGATAACTCTTTTGGTGAAGAAAATATGCCTAATATCAAATCTGAACCTCCTCCAGTGCAACTTGGGGGAAAGGCACTCTGTCAACCAGTTTCTTACACAGGCCAGTCTGCTCTACAGAAGTCCAAGTGAGCAATTTTGCTGACTCTTCTTTCTTTTCCAAGAATCTGTCACCATTTCATGGTAGCTGTGTCCAAGCAGCATCCAACTGTCCCGTCACCTGCCAGTCCTTCTCTCTTCACAAGCAACAGGTCCAGTGGGACACCTTCCCTTGTCTCACTCACTGGCTGTGCCAGGATGTTATCTTTCACTCACTCCAGGAATGCCCTAGACTGTTCCCTCTCTGCTGTGTGCTATTCCAGCACATATCTGGTAAGTCCCCCACAAGAAAAACAACAGGAAATTGTGAGATTTATTGCAGCTTCTTAGAGAGCATTTCACCTACCTGTTGACCTGGTTGAGTGATCTATAACATTCTCTTACCATGACATCTGCCTTGTTGGCCTTCTTCCTCTTTTATCTGTAAACCCTGAACTTCATCATCCTCACTATAAAGCTCCAGCTTTCTAGCATACAGGGCTAACCTGCCACTTCTTCCTTGCATATCTCTTCTGAAATGTTTATAGTAATTTGTTGCAGAACCCTTAGGAGGTGGATCCTTCATAGGATCTGTCCCTAAACCTGAAGGGCATCTTTTTAAGTGGAAATGATCTGCAGATTTCTTGTGATGACTCACAGACTAGAACTGAAAGGGATGAGAGAATATATTTTTCATGTCCTGGCTCTAACCCATAAAAACTTTGAGGCTCAGGAGGGGAATGTCTCTCATCCAAAATGCACAAGTTGAAAGTTGTTTGTAGTTTCTAAATGCATTTTTTTCTCTCCCACTTAGGATCATTCCCCTTTATCATCATCACCTTACCCTAGGATGTTTTCTTAGCCAGCAGGGAATCCTTAAGGCTTAGGCAGTGGAACGATTGATGAAATTTTTCAGAGAAATGTGAGAAGTGCTGGCACTTTGGTGTTTCCTACATTTTGCTGTTTTCCAGATTAGTGTAGGTTCTGCACTGCAGAGTTTGCCATGGGAAAATCCACAGCCACATTTTGGCTTTGTGCTGAGATTCAATTTCCTGGGGTGCAGATTTTGTGCGTGTTACAGTGGTGTCTAGGAGCCCTTGTTGCTGACCCAGATGCTGTTGTAGTAGGTGTTGCAAAGACTCCGCTCTTGTTGTCACCTGTCTCTTCTCTGGTGGCTGTGTAACTTCCTTTACAGGTTACACAAAACCTCATGTGACAAAACCTTTCCTTCCCTGAGTGCATCCATGGGTGAAGCTCGTTTGGCACATGCAGGGCTACAGAGGGATCAGAAGAGCCTTGGAACTTCATGTCTTTTTCCCATGCATGTGATATCTGGTTTTGAGTCAGGAACCCTTCTGAGAGAGAAGGATAGGAGTTCAAATATGTGTCCTTTACCTCATGTTTCTTCCTGGCTGTGCCTAAGAACCGTGGATTCATCCTTGCCAGCTGAGAAGGCAATGTCTATATACTTCCAAGCATGAACTCACAACTCCTGAACTCTCAGGGCACTCACACAGCTATTTATTTCTTCCAGTAGTTCCTTTAGACCCAGGCAATGGCTTGTGCTCAAAGTTATGCTTGTGCTTAAATGATCTGCTATCTATTTAATGTTCCATAAGAGTAGAAAGTTGCAATTACTCAGAAAAACAAACAAAAAGGACTTCTGAACTCCTTAATAATTTGTTAAAGTTGGGTCATTGTGGTGTTTGAAAGAACAAATAACATGGAAGATAAGGAGTAAAACCTTTTCCCATGGAGGAGATCTGAGAAAAGAAATCTATCCAAGACTGGCTGTCTGGGTCTTGCCTCATTGTGAAGGCACAGATACAAGCTGCAGCAGTGACAGAAGAGAGAGCATTCTCCTCAGGTGAGCAGGCTACTTCCCATAACAGATTGATTCAGATTTTTCTCAGGATATGCACATAAGGTATTAATGTGAGAAGCTCCATTTCAGTTAGAATAAACACCACAGGAAATCTGGTAGCACTCCAATAAAGTACTACAAGCGACTAGTTAAGAAAAATGAAACCAAAACAAAACCAAATGAAAAACCTGTATGAAATAATGTATTTGAAACTTCTGTATTTAGCTGTATTTTTGTGATAGCCAGCTACCTGCTCTCTTCATGTCTTTAGCCTTGCTAACCTATCTGTCAAAAGACACCAAAGACCCTATTGATTGATCCTTCTAACACAGTTGTGCATGACAACAAGACAGTCAAGTAGCCTTTAATTCACACCACTCAAGTTCAAATGAGTTCATTACAGCATATGAGGAAACAAAAAAAAAAAGAAGACTGAAGTCTCCTTTGACTAATATTTCTACTCTTAACAGCTCTGGAAAATTCTGCAGGGAGCTACATGTTTCCATGGCATAGCAAAGTCATCAGGCATTACATATTAGAGCAGATAAAGCATGTTTCAGTGAGTCAGAAGCCAGTTGACACGAAATAAATTCAGTCTGAGGCTAAAGAAAAGGTTTGGTTCTCTTGTTGGAAAGTGAAGTTTATTATTATTATCATTTTATCTAAGGCCTTTTAAGAACTCAATATATTGTGAGTCACTTTCCCTATTTTGTGTTACTTTTCATTTTCATAGTACCTCCCTTCCTGATTTTAGCAAAGCAAGTTCCTAAGTACTGTGAGAAAGGCTGTGCTCCTAATGATAACACTGATGATGTTTTCAGAGCTGGGAGCTTAATGAGGAAACTTTTTATGCAGATTCAGGAGGATCAGATAAGCTTCTACTTCAATGGGATCAAAAGTAGAGTTACATTTTAAGAAAGCATTCAAGAAGTGTTTTCAGATTTTTGAGTCTATTTTAAACATACATGAAGAGAGGTTCAGCTGAGATGAATCATGGTGGGGAGCTCTGCCAGTCTACATCTGCTTAATACCTGCTGCTGCAAACTTCTCCCAGAGCTCTTTAGATAATAATTCAGCATATGAAAAAACTTGGGAGTAATTCAGTGGAATGGCTTAAATATATATATATAATATATATAAAGGTGATTTAACAAATATATCTGTTTCCTACTTGATGTGAAGTCGTTAGAGGGTATAAAGGCAAACAAGTGAAGTAAAAACAACACATTGCCTAGAAGCATATTTGAGAAATAAAATGAATAGAATTTTGTAGCATTCACAGTTCAGCACTTGTTTAATCAAGAATGACATGTTTAATCAAGTTGTGATGGTTACACCTAATGAAGAGGGACTTCAAAATTATCCAATAATTTTGGTGCAGCTTTTACTTTATAATGGACAGCATGACACACACAATGCACCACATTGTTTTGTTTTTTTTTTTTTTTTTACCCCATTACATATAAGTGACTGTTTCAGCAGTTTTAAAATCAGAATGGATAGCATTTGCCAGCAACAGAGATTATAGATTTTCCCCTTTAGTGTTTTAGACTGAATACTTTCAATTCTTCTGGCCATTAATTTCCTCTGTTAATGGGCTTTGCAGCAGATGGACAAGTCTATTATTTAGTGAACGTTTGATTAGCAGCTAAGTAATTTCTGTCATTTTCTTAACACTCATGGTGTCTGCTTTCAGTACTATATATACACCCTTAAGTATATACACCCTTTTTTAGTATATATGCCAGATTTCCTGCTTTTTGTGGTAACCTATTTATTGCACAGTAATTTAGCTTATGATGGAAACACAGGAATCCCAACCAGGGTTGATAACAAGATGGGTGCCCTGATTTACTGCAGCGTTCTGACTATTTGCATTCCTGTAGGCTTTTCATGGGCAGCAAATCCAAAACTCCACATAGTCCACGAAATTAGGCTGCATACCCCTGAGCCAAAGAAGGTACTTCTTAATTCTGTTATTCTGTGATACTGTATAATCCTATGTATTATTAATAACGTTTGCTTATATAATAAGCTTGCTTCATGAGCTAATATTTATGACTACGTAGAGAGTTGTGATAATTCTATGGGGCTTTCACTGTAATTCTTATCAATTGCAATTTCCTGAGCCTAACAGATGTTTTTATGCCATATCTTACCTGTGAACACACTTTATATTACTTCCTGTTTTCATTCTGGGCTTCACATTCTAGTGCTTTTACTGAAGCAAAGTTCATGTGTACTATTGTGTTGCAGTTGTACACCATAAGTTTTTGCCTTGCTTACACACCAGAACAAAACACACAGTAAGGAACTCAAAACTGCTCTCCTTTTAACTGTAACTATAGAATTTTTCCTCCTTTCAGGAAGTACTTTGTGGCCATCTCATGGAAGGTACTATCTGTGTCACAACAATAGGCAGTAAGGTATATAAGGAGCATTTGATACATCTTTTGAAATTCTTGAGCCGTTCTTAAAAGCAGACATGCACCCAGTTTTTCAAAAGTGTTAAAGACAGAGGGAAGTATAATAAGCCTTTGTAATTCTTTTTGTAACAAATTCAGTGTTCTGTACATTATCAAAGATATGCTGAAGACCAAGTACAGAATAAACCTAAAGGAAGGGATCAGAGAGGGGATGGGGCAAGTGTCTCAAGCGGCTTTTGAAGCTCCTTGTTTGGAGCTCTGAGGCAGGAAGGGCTGTCTGAGGGTTGGGGATTGGGTTGTAGGTGCTTGGAGAAGGTGGGAGCCCTTGGCTCTGTCTTTCCTTTCATTGTCAGGTGGAAATTGTGGTGTTTATTCACTAAGGAGGAACCTGCAGCTTGCATGGCCTCCCTCACATGCTGCTTTCTGTTACACCCATGCCCTTTCCCGCCATAACAAATCCACCCATCCCAGCTCTTCCTACTGTGTTTTGCCCCAATATATTTTACAGTATTGTAATTTTTCCTATCTACTGATGGACTCGGATCTGCTGGTTATATATTGGAGTGAGATGCAGGGTGATCTAAACCAAAGCAAGCTTCCCTGATGCTCAGGAAGGTATATTTGGAGTCCAGAGCCAATGGAGCTGGTTTTATCTTTTTGAAATAACTGAGAAGCCAATCACACAGAAAAACACATATACTGCTCCTTTGCTGCCAAAGACTTTCAGGAGGTTGAGAAGACATTCAGTGTAGCAATGTATATTCTCTTGTGGAACTTACAGAGTTATTTTCATAAATATATTAATTTACCATAATGGTAACACAACACCTTGGGGAAATGACAGTACACATACATTAGTCCTGCTAACTTGGCTGGGCATATCTAAGGGGAGTAGCTGAGGAATGCAACCCAGCTGGTAGAAGATCACAGGTATGAATCAATATTTTTTTATAATATAAAGCCATCAGATTGCATTTTACTGCTAATGAAACATGTTCAGATATGTTTGATAAAGTAATAGAAACCCAAATTTTAATCCAGGGCCATTAAAGAAATTGCCATGTTCTTGTGTTGCCCTCATTTTACTACTGTGTCCTACTTTTGTCTTTTTATCACTTTGATTTATTATTATTCTACACCCGCTGTAATCTAAATAGAGACAAAAAATACTGAATCTGTGTAAAAATTCCCTCTTTTTTATTTTTCTACCAGAAAAACTGGCAATAACTGCAAGAACGTTCATCAATTTTGTAACTTCTTTTGTAATTTGAAATGTCATCCAAAATAGTTTATTTTCAGAAGCGTGAGGGATTTGGAGAAAACTTCTGTTATTTTCTTCTCTCAAATGTAAGAAATTGAAAAGTGAAACAGAAAAAAAATTATTTTTGTTCAGTATAAAAATTAACTGTTGCAACTGTCTTAACTACTTAGCAATGCATGTGAATATAAGCTAGAAATAATTAAAATGTAGAAGTATTTTAGCAATTTCATAAAAATAACATTTTTTAAACAAACCAGTTCTTTAAAATAACACATTTGTATGCCTTTAGGCAGGAAATGACAGGGAGGAAGAATTTGTTCCAGAGGAAGTTGAGGGCCATAAATGTAGTTCTGTTGTTAACAGGTGAAGATTAAGTTTTATTGCAATGTCTCCAGCTGGAAAAACAGAATATCAAGTCCACACATAATTTGAAGAGCTTCAGCATCACAAATAGCAGTGCCTAAATGATTAAGGATGTTGGCAATACATCTTACAATGTGTGTTCTAGGGTGAGAACATGCAGTGAAATTCTCCTTCCAAATTTCATCTGTTGAAGTTAGATCTAGCAGAGGACCAGTGTTGTGAAAAGACAGGTCTGATCTAGAAACCCAGGTTTTAGTTGATGTGTTGTTAAGTTGCATAAGCTGTTTTGAGATATCTACTTTCCTTCTGACTCAGTCTGAAAACTGGCACATAGCCTTAATTTCTCATTCTTACAGAAAGCTAAATTTGTAAGGTGAATCACCTGATTCAGGAACAAGTAATTGTTTATTAGAGACTGTGAATATTTCTTGAGATAGAGCTGGATGCTTCATATTAATTTAAATGAATTTACCCATGAAAGTATCTGCAGTGCTTCTGCCTGTTAGAATGTAGTGGAAAGTACCTTTCCTTCTTCAAGCTCAATGATGTTCCATGGGAAGTGGTAGAAACTTCCTGTAATTTCAGTTTTCCCCAGTGGGAAGGATTTGCTGAACCTGGTGAAAAGTGAGACCAAGAAACCACAACAGCAACATGTGATGATGATGAACAAACGCGACACCAAATATTCTGCATCTAAACAGAGGTGAGGTAGTACAGATACATGCACTAAAAAAAATGGTAATGGACAATACAGGAGAAATTAAAATGGAACAACAACAAAAAATCAAGTTGCTTTTTATCTAGCCAAAAAACCCCTACCTAGAGCAGTCAAAGCTTTCAAGTGCAGCTTGGAGTTTGGGGACAGACTGGTTGTTTGTAGACCTCTTGCTGACTCGAGTAGGTGCCCTCAGATTTAAGCCTTCCCTTTGTTTTTGCTCACAACACAGGAAATAACTGGTATGTTGAGAGGCACAATAACAATAGTCATTAAAATAGTGAAAAAAATAGAATTGTGCTCTAAAAATATGGTTAATGGAGGTGAATGAGCTCTTTATCACAGAGACCAAATTTTTCTAGCACATTGTTTGTACAAACACTTCTGTATGAAGTTGAATGCTTAACTTACATTGCTTTTTCATTGCACTTTTAAAGATGTCAAATGAGAAAGTAAAGGGCAATTTTAAAATATGCCAATCTTTAAATGTTCTACTGCAGGGTTCTACTCCCCATAATGAAATTGAATGTCCAAATCTAGGTAGGAAGAAAGTAAAGATTGTTACTCTATCTCTTAAAAATAAAGACAGAAAATGAAGCTGCTGTTTTGCTAAAGCCTAGGCCTTTATACTGAGAAAAGAGAAAGACTTGGTTTGTTTCAACCCAGTTCCAAAAGCTTTGAATTGGTTAGCTAATTGGAAATGCTTAAATTAAATGGTATTTCCTAGCAATTGCCAGGATGTTGTTTGGGAGTGCATTCTTCCCTGTGAGCTGAATTGCTCAAGGGACTACACAGCCCAGAACATAATGAAGAATTCCCCCCTGAACAATGTTGTGCTATATACTCTGAGATGAGCATAAAAATGGAGAGTTTGATGAGCTGGCTTGCACTTCATCTCCTGAAAACCATTGCAATTTAACAGACTTAAAATGAAATCCTGTGCATCTGCCCTAGACTGAATTGGAAGCTTTTTTTTGCTCAGCACTTTTGAAATTAAAATGTTCAGTATATTACAAACAAAAGTATTGGAATTTTTTTATTGTGTGCAAACATTTGGTATTCTAGATCCTGTCCATGCAAAGAGCAAGTGCTGAAATACAGGTTTCCTGGACTGGAAATTTGAAATTTGGTTGATGTAAGGTTGGCAGGTAGTCTGAGCTATAGTGATCCTAAAGGGGGAGTAAAATGTCTGCTGAAATATGTGTTTATTTCTACTTCTCACTGTTGTACAGGGCAAGGGAGACTGCATTTCTCTGGAAAAGGAATTGCTAGCTAAATGATGGGGCTAAATGAGCATTTCTTTAGGCCCATCCACAGAAGGGCAAAAAGTCAAGTTTTCAGTATCAACAATTAGACTTGTAATGAATATTCACTGCAATATGCAGGACTTCCCTCAGATCTCTCCTTTGGGGCAACCCTGAGAGGACAAAGTAGTTTCAGAAATGAAAAATCTGAGCCAGCACCTGAATGAAGGACTAACCCCTTGGGCATCAGACTCCTGTTGGCTGCAGTCACTGCTAAACTGTGCACTTGCCTTGTTAGAAGATTATAGGAAGTGTATGCTCTGTGTAACCAGGTAGTGCAATAGAAATGAGCTCAACTAAACACTCACTAAATGTTGAAACAAGCAGAGCCATCCCAATGAATGCTGAGTATTGACAGAGTCACAGGCACTACAGGAACTGAGATTATGGCAAACATTTTCTTGCCTCTATAAACTAAAACAATTATATTTAAACTGCCAAGAAAATTAACCTTATTTAAGTTTTTCTCAGTAACACCACTGTATTCTTGATTTGTGTTCCATATAACCAAGAAGGAGTGTTCTGATTTATGTGTAGAAAACATGAATATAATTATTCTTTTCCTGCAAATTTAGCTGCTTCCAATGCATTGCCAGCTTCTTCAGTCTCAAATGATGCAATGAGCATAAGAACATTAATTTCAATGAAGTTATGATAATTTATATCAGTTTAGTACTTTAAAACCCTATATTCCATAATCAGAGATAAACCTCACAGATTTGTGGAATTATTTTCTTTCACATCTCCTCAATTTCTCATTGCTGGATTTATGAGTAATTGACTCGTAAGCCTCTCTGAATTGAATTAAATGTAATTATGAGTCCTACCTTTACATCTGCAGCTCAGAGATTGCTTTAAGGGAAGCTTCCACTGGGCTTTTGTTCAATGTAAATTTACCAGATGCATCATCATCTGTAAATCTCCCTGTTTCTTCACACACATGAGCAAAAGGAATTTGGAACACTTTGTTGTAATATGTGGCCCTTAAACCCTCAAATTTTCTACTGTAAGACATGTACAACCAGCTACACTGTTCACCAGGAAAATTATTGGAACTTTCTATAACTGACTTAGAAAGAACTGCCCAAAATGAGTAGAAGGAATAATCCTGTTCTGGTGAACATAAACTTCAAATGCAATAAATATTATTTATTGGAGATAATTACTTTCTCTTTTCCTTCTGTGCATATAAAAACAGTGTAATCAGAAGCTGAATCTTGGATACAGGCTGAAATATTTTTTTTTTATTATATGTTCACTGCAAAAAAATGCTATAAAAAAGATTAGACACTATAAATCTCTGCCAAGAACTTTTTTTCACGAGCTATATATTCAGTCATTCACTATTTGGAAAACTTCAGAATAGATTTCATGCTATCTTATTTAGTTAAAATATGCCATAAGGCAGACCTGCATTTTCCAAGCTTTGTCCTAATTTTATGGTTTCCAATTACAAATATTGAAAGTTTAAATATTTGATTACAACTCAGATTTTAAAACTAAAATGAAAATAGGATAAATAACTGAATTTAAAAATATGAGGTTCTGAAAATGCACTTACGTTTTTTTCATGATTGGATCTTAGATATTCAAGGACTTAAATCAGTTTTTAACAGGTTTTCTCCCTGTGTTACCATGGTAGCTTGTCATACTCAATGCTGGACAGTTTTACCTTTCCCTCTTTGTGAGCTGGGCTGCACTTTCAAGCCCTTACAGAATTTGTATCCTAGTATAAAAAATAGGCTACATTTAAAATAGTATCATTTGGACTGACCAAGAGTAGCCTATCAAATAATTGCCTTTAAGCCAACAAGATTTGTACAACGATATTGTAAAAATCTACAGCAAACAAAAGGCTTATGGCCTTTTTTAAATGGATGAGCTGTTCAGTAGAACCATTTATTTGGGTAAAGAGTGTGACCTCTATGAGTTTCTGAGCTTCAGAACATAATTGCATTATTTACTATGATACAGCAGCGGGCAAAGCAAGTGAAAAACAAAATTACATCAAAGGAGAACATTTAAACTAGAAAGCAGCTTTTGTATTAGAAGTTACTTTCATTTCCTTTTGCTTAATAATTCTTTTGTGATAGTTATGTACAGAGACAGCCCAATGCACTAAATTCTATGAACTGTAGAAGCTGCACAAATGTTATAACTTGACAATAACTAATTCCCAGAGAATATACCATGATAAAATAACTCACATCTCTACAGTTTTGAACCTTTTTACTTAAAGGCATAGTGAATATACATAGCTAATTTCAATTCACTTTTGTCTTACTCTTTTTGAAAAAAGAATTTTTAGAAAGCTAGACAGATAAAGGTTTTATACACACTGGAGGAGAAAATAGTGACAAAATAAGAAAATAAATTTGCTACTTTATAGCACGATGAAGACAAATTATGTTCAGATTTTTGTTGATTCTTCTACTATTTTTTCTGCTAATCTCAGAACTGTTTTCTCTCTGATGAAAAGGCTATCACAAACTGTTAAAACAAACATGCCAGAAACAAGCAGCAAAAAGGGAAGTGATCCTAGTTCTACTTTCCCTAACCTGCCACAAACATTGAAAGATACTGCAAAAAAAGAAAAAGGAAAAAAAAGCAAAAAAAAAAAAAAGAAAAAAAGAGCATGTTTATTCTGCTTTTTTTTTTTTTTTTTTTTTTTTTTTTTTAATAAGTTTCGCAGTTGTGTTTTTTGTCAGAAACTCAAGCCAGATTTTGGAAAAGCTTAGAAGGTATGTGATAGAATATAGTTTGGAATAAATACAGCACATTCAGGACTGTGTTCACACAGACAGGTATGATAAGAAAATGCTTCATCATTTTTCAGACAGGTTAAACAAATAAATTTTACTGAATGTCAATGGCTAATCATATAAATGAGGAAGAACAGCCCAGATTTATTTTACTCTTAGGGCAATATGGCAAAATTTCTTTTGTACGTGTGTCTACGAAAACACATCATGGGCAAAATAAGATTAAATAGATGCCACTGCATTTCTTGAAGATTGTATTGTGTCTGGATTTTAAATTTTTTTCCCTGACAGATACATGTTGAAAATCTGCACTGGTGTCAGGAGCTCAGGGAAGCAGTTATCTCTGGAGGCAGTCACCTATATATCAGCTCATACTTGGGCTGTCTTTAATAAAGGCTGGTTTTTTGCAATGTTTAATGACAAAAGAAAGGTCACACAAAACATAAATATGAATAAAAAAAATATTAATAGGTTTTGTAAGAGTAGTATTTTTGTATTGAATAAAATTTACACAAAGGCTGCCTCACCTCATTTAGTACCTTTGGTGAAAGATTTTTCTTGATTGCATTTTCTTTACTGACATTTGAAATTTTCGATTTATCTGTAGCATTTTAGGAGAAGTAAACTTGCCTGAACAGCTTGTTTTTTGGGAATACCATACAACAGATCATGATATCACTGTAACAGTCTCCTCTTTCTAGTGCAAGACCACACAGGAGCTGTATTGAATGGCTCACTAAGATGTTTATTGATTTGTCTTTATCAAAATAACCACTGAGATATAATCCATCACTAAATCTCACTATTGAATACTGGATATAAAAAGTTTTAACTGGAGAACAGTCTAAAGCATCCACTAGTAAGGACTCTCTAGTCTTAATTGGGTGAAGCGTGGCCATTAATTTATCTGGCTTGGGATTTGATCTCTGTGAGCAGAAACAGTATTGCAATACTCTGTGATAAATTGCAAGTAATTGGGGTAATCATAATCTTTACATAAGATTTTTGCTTGCTCTCTGAACATTAAACTTCTTGCATAGGCCTTATTTTATCCTCTTCATGAGAACCCCACCCCTCCTAGCTCTTCTAGCTTGTCTGTCTCAGGAAACCAAATACTTAAAGATTTTTGAGAATGCCCTGTGCTCTGGATTGCCTTTCTTTTGCATCCACAAACAATCTTTTACATGATGACCAAGGGGAAAGATGATCAAACACATCTTTACAAATACCAAATGTGGGCACATTTGAGCAAACTGAGATCCCAGCTGTGCTCTTTCTGATAGCAGAGACGCCATGAAAGATCAAGCATAATGTGTATCTTCCTAAGATACATAAAGACTGGGATGTGAAGCTTGTTAAGTTATTGAAACTTGATAAGGTGATTGGTACATATAATTCAAGGGAAGAAACTTACAAGAATTTTGTGTTATTTAGTGATACAGAATGTATTTAATACAACAAAATTTATTTTATCAAATGTCTGTGATTCTGAGTCCAGATCACTGGATTAAGGTTGACAGCAATAAGAAATATTCATTGTTTTGTCAAAAGATGTGTCTGATACTGGGGAAAATGTGCATCAGGCAGCTTTAAAGAAATGGGATTCTTCAGAGAAAGCAGACATATTTTCTTAAATTTTATTGGCAATTGCTGTAATTAATATTTTAATTTTCTTTATTTCTGCTTGATTTTCACAAAAATATTAATTGTGAAAAGAATTCCCACCTTTATAGATTTGCAGTAGGTATAAGAGAGGTAGCATCTAGAAAGACTCTTGGAATGAAGGAAGTGCCACTTACCTCCTCTATGAATATGTTGATGGTCTCCAGAGAGGATAAATGAGAAAAAAGGGAGTTAATTGCACTTGCTGGTCATGGCTGCCAGATGGCCAGATGTCTCAGGCACTGTTTGCTGTGGACAGTTAATTTGAGTCAGTGACGTGCTGTGCTAGATCTGGGTAGGATTCAAGAGTCGTATTTCTGTAGGGAAAAGGGATCTATGACCCCATCTCTTTGTGTGCCAGGGTCTAGTAGATGAAGAGCTGTGGCTGAGCATGGAAGTGGTCTGGTATCATAAGCAAAAAAACGGTAAAGAATAACTATTTTGAGTAGTAACTTATCAGAAACTCTGTGGAGGCATGCTCACAATATCAAGAGACCCCTGAGATAAGAAAGACTTCTTTCCTTCTAGAAAGTGTGTCTATGCTGCTTCCCAGCTGGTCATGTTCAAATGGTAAGCGTCCCTAAACTTAGCTCCTGGGTTTAAAAGCACAGTTTATTTAATATGGAAACAGTGCAAGCAAATTTAGCTGTTTTCAGTTATGCTTGGGCTCCTTCACAATTTATGTCTTTTCTGTGCAGAGCCAGGGCTGGATTCAGCTGCTCCATGGACAAGCCATTTTATGGCTGGCAGCAAAACCACACTGGAGCAGGCTGGTACTCCCAGCAAGCTGTATGTTTCTCTGTTTCAATAAGTTTAAGATCTTTAAAGTATTTACTTGGCTTTTGCTTTGCTAATAGAAAATGGTGAAGCAGTTTGTTTCAAGTATTTTACAGGGTCTCTTCAGCTTTTGAGCCGTCAGTCATTACTGGAAAAGGTCTGAAGACTACAGGTAAACAAAATATTAATGCTATTTTTTTTGTGTATTAGAATATTTAATAATGATAATAATAAACATATATGTATGTATTTAAATACAAGAGGTGAAGAATACTTACAGCTGTTTGCCAGATCTTTATGCTTCAAAAATGCAGTCAGGCAATAGAAACCTTGATATCATTGATATCCCCACTAACTGAAAAATGCTTCAGCTATGATTTTTTAGTCTTTGTTCATTATATTGATGTCAAGTGTGTCTTCAGTAATCACATTACTATGTGGCAGATGGGGGAATTCAGTCATATGGAGTTCAACAATTACTGTGAAGAAAAGAAAATAGTTTTCCTGGTGCAGATGTGCTCAACATTAAAAAGTACCACAGGACATGCAGAAAGATAATGTTCTGTATTTATGGCTGAGTTAGTCTTGGCAAATAGAAAGTAATACCTTACTGGGAGCAGACGAAGTCCTGGGATCAGATTCATTGACGCGGTCTGGCTGCTTGGTGCTCCATCAGAGGGTACAGCTGGTTTATGTTGTCAGAGCAACAGCACTGCCAGGAGGTACAAGAGAAACTGAACCAGCATGGGGGTTTTTATGATCATTATTTTTTAAAGTAGAATAAAGAAAAGCAAATATTGTCAAGCTTCACAAAGCCAATACTAGCTCTGTAGTTAATTTGATATGACACACTGGTTCTTCAGAGGCTGCTACAGTTACTTAAAACCAAACTACTCTCAAATATAATTGCTGTAACAAGTGTCCAGACACTAGCCATGTGCAGGGATGTCCTTCACCATTTCTCTGCAAGCGACCAGAAGCCTGATGTACAGCCAGGAGTTTCATCCTGGATTTGGAAAGGTATTTTCAGGCCACAATTCCTGCCCTTTCTGTGCTGTGTGAGCGAGTTCCCCTAGCATGGGACAATTCAGATATCAAAGTGCTGTGCCAGTTCCTGAAATTCTGATTTAATGGGTACTAAAAAATGGGTTTAATGGATACTGGGAAAGTTCTAATTTAATGGGTACTATGTGGGAAAGAGTTAGCTGCTTTGAAAGTACTGATCTCTGTGACATATTGAGGTGAAGGAGTCACTTCAGTCACAGCTTCAGTCTCTTGCATCCTTTAAACATTAAAGGTAATTTGTGATTATTTGTGGTTATTTGCAACTGATTATATGAATTAAAATAGTTTTTGTTATTGCCTTAGATTTTCTCTTCAGAAATCTTTACTACCTCACCTGCCAGTAGTGATTCTTGTGTGCTTGCTTCAGTTTGCTCCAGTTCAAATGATTTCACTTGCAGACACGCTGTGTTTTGACTGCTTAAAACAACCTAAGTAGTTTTGACAAAAACAAATTATGGACTGATTGCCTCAGAGAGGTTGGTCAGCAGATGTGATGGAGAAGTGTCTTCCAACTGAGGTCAGTCAAGAGCTTTAGCCTCTTTAGCTGGCATAGGGGCCTGAGGACTGTGTGTGCGCTGGCTCATCAAGCCTTCTGGTCATCTGCCCTGTGCCAACTGCTGGCCTCTACTTGGGATTCAAAGCCCTGCTGAAAGAGAAATAGAGGCAAACAATGTGGTTTCAATCATCAGGCAAAAGTCTGCCTGCAATTATTTCTTAATTTGTCATCCCTTTGATATTAACATCTCTACACAGGGAAGACCCAACAAAGACAACATTGCCAAATTTTGCAGAAAAAATGTAATGGGTTGTAACTATATTAGGTCCAGGTGAGCAGAAGAGCCTAGAACTCTTGCAAAGCAAATCCCCACAAGAGGAATTTTAGATAACACTATTACTCAGAGCAGTATTGTCATCTTCTGTATCAGATACCTGAATAATAGAAGAGATTTTATTATTATTTTTTCAGTTAGTTGGATCATTTTCTTTAGTTCTTAGATTTACAGGAAGTACATGCTTAAGAGTTCCCTTTTCTCTACACCTGAAAATTTCCTAGCCCTGATTTTATAATGTAGTCAGTACCATCCCGGTTAGATGAGACTTACCATGGACATTTAGGAAGCAGTCACACTCTTAAACAGTCCCTGTAAAGCTTGCAAATAGAGAAAACCTGGTTGACACTAGGATAACAAAGATACAGATATGGGTTGCTAGTTTTATAGGAATGCAGACAAGAAATTAAATCCCTTGCTTTATTTTTTGTTTTGTTCTTGCTGATTAGTGACAACAGAGGGTGAGATGACCTAGTGAGGCTTGAGATCAGATCAGTAATTGAGACAAATTCCAGACATGAAAGGACTGCCTGATGCTTAGAAATCATTAAAGACTGAAAATTACTCTCTGTGAAAGAGGACTGCAATGAAACAGTTCTTTGGAAAATAAGCAAAAACTTTAGACGCTGCTTTCGGAAGTTCTGCTGTAAGGTTGATTGTACAACTGCTGGATTTGCAAACATTTAAGTTGTATGGATTAATGTCTTGACAGCAGCCAACAGGAAGCAGAGGGTAACTGATCTTGCTTTTAGCTCTGTGATGATCACTGGCTCATTAATTAGCTTTGCAAAATTAAAATCTGGTGCTTGTTTTCACTAAAAAGAGTGGAGTTACTTCCAGTATTACTACATAATGTATGCAAATAAAAAAAAAAAATTACCTTATACAATTTTGTCTACATTTTATGATTCATTATCCTGATACCAGTGTATGCAAAAAGTCATGCCTAAGAAGGGTCCATTTATTTCAGGTTTTGCTTTCTGTTTTCTTTTGGTTTTCCATAGTTAAAACGAGTGAGGCCTTTACACTAAACCCAGGTAAAAATGAGTTGTACTGTGTTTGTTTTACGCATTTCAGCAAAACAGGAACATTTTTCCTGGGGAGAGCAGCTTATGAGATCTCCTGCAGAACAAAAGTGTTGAAGTTCTCAAGAGAGCTGATTAAATAGAGGGCATCAATCTCTCTCAGAAATAGAGAGCACTTGATATACTGCAGGACCTAATGTTATGGGGCATTGCTTCCTCTTCCCTGCTGCAGGCTTTTTCCTTAGGTCACTTAATAGTTCATGTAGCAAAAACACTTGCCAACTTATGGTAGGTTCTAGTGGACTGGGAGACCTAGTAATTAATTAGTGTTGGCTGAACACAAGGGCTGGTAAGCTGTGATGGCCAAGCTGACCATCTGGTCGGTAGCCACGTGCAATCCTCACTGGTCAGGCAATGTTGAGCCTGTCTGTGGAGCACGGGGTGCTGCAACAAGCTAAACTCTTGAGCTTTGTCTCTTGATGGATGTTATCTGGGGAAGGGCTGGGACAGCAGTTGTCAGTGCATGCACTGGCTGTCTTTCTGTTGCCACATAACAGGTGATCCTCACTGTTCACCTTACAGTGTTCATTTTTATTTCTCTGGAAGTAACTTTCTTCTGGAATCAGGAGAGAAAGCACTGATAACAAAACATGTTTTCTTTATCCTTCCCCTATTTCATTCACTTGTCCTAGCTTCAGGGCCACTTTATAACTTCAGAGGATAAGCAAATCCCTACATAATGCTGTCCCTATTTCCTTAAATCAGAAATCTTCAAGACTTCCCAACACTACTATCCAAATCTACATCATAATTACAGGGACTTCCAAAACTATTGGTTCTCCTGTTGTATTATGTCAGGTTATAATGATATAAGGAGTATAGAAGTCTTTTTGCACAGGAATTTTATGAGCTGTAGAAGGTACATGAGCTAAATTAAATCATCATTATCTGCCTCCTTTCTAGCAGAGCTCTGAGAGATATTGTCAAGGGGGGATTCTTTAGGAGATAAGCCATCATAAATTTTGCACAGTGCAAATTCAGTTAATTTCTCAGCATGTTAGTGCTTTGGACTGGGGCAAAGACCCACACCTTGTGTTCCAGAACAGAGGGAAAGGCAGATAAAAGCCCTAAGCCATTTGGCTGAGGGGTCAGCCAGATCAGTTTTCTTGGTGCACAGTCATCATCAGCTTATCATTCTATTTCAATGGATAGCACTAATACCTCTCCAAAATAATTAATAATTAGCCTAAAAACTTCATCCAAGAGCAGAAAGTCATGCAAAAAGGTATTTGAGATTCTTTCTTGCTGTGAAACTGCAATGTTATAGAAACAAGCAAACTGTGCAGCACAGCCAGCTACTGGCAGCCATGCTCAGCTTGTGCTATTGGAAGTTGTCTAAAGCAACAGCTGCCTGGTAGGGCAAAATGGTCATACATGTGGATTCAAATACCCTAAACTGATCCTACTAAATTAGATACTTCAGAGCCTAAGGAAGTTTATGGATATGAATTGAATATCATACCATAAATGGAAATATCATGTAATATTGGCCTCAAGCTAGTGTGGACTGTCAAACACGTTTTCCATCTTTGGAGGTTATAAAATTGGCTTGCTTTTATTCAGTTGGCATGATGATTGACAGATAGAGTGAATGTAGCCAAAATACTTGCACAATTACTAGATTACAATGAATTCTGTTCATCCACCTTCACTTTAATTTTGGGGTTGTTTCTCACAAGCATTCAGCTTCTGCAGTTGCTAGAGAAAACATTTCCGGACAATGTATTTCAAAACAATTTCCTTGAAATTGCCCAGCACTTTCCTCCCTGGGTATCCAGGCAGCACCTGCACACCTTGCTCAGGGCCAGTCTGTCAGGGAGGAAGAGGAGACCCCATGTGTGAAAAAGACATCCAGGAGCCAGACTGGATAATCAGCCCGGCATTGTACTATAATGTCCATTTACTGTGGGAAAGAAATATAATAGGTCTCTCTAGTCTGTAAAGCCAAGAGGTAATGTAAGTAAAGTCTGTAAAGCAAAGCAAAGGGTGTAATTGTGCAACAGTGACTTTACTGTCTTTAAACCTGCTAGGTGAAGTTCAAGATGTTGTGATCAATCCATACTGTAAAGATCTGAAAGACAACCAAATGAAAATATTTCTGATGCTGTCACATTGTGAGTGGAGGAATGAGCTAAACTGAGGAGTACCTTTGTGTGTTTGTGGTGCATTGTTACTCACCTCTTTTTTTTGCTTGCAGGAATTCAATCTATTATCTCTGCTTGTAAGCATATTTCCACAGTTTTGAAGTGAAGCCTAAAAAATCTAAAATGAATAAATTTTTTAAAAAGTGTGATAGAGATACTTACTACATATTTTTATTTATTTTCTGGTATTCACCTGTGCTTTGACAAGCAGAGATTTGACATTTAAAAGCAGCAATGTCCAAGCCCATTTCCTTGAAAATAAATTCCCCAAGTCCTGTTGTAGTTACATGAATTCAGGTGAGGTTTTTAATTTCTGTAAGCCCCTGAAGGACTATGTTTAAATGCATGAATGGCAGGATTTAAAGTTTTTATTTCTTTTAGCGTGCCAGTTTCTGATTAGACATTATAAATTTTCTGTAAAACCCAGGTTAGATGTTTGCATATAAATTTAGGTATGCTTCTGTTTTCTCTTCAGAGGTGTTTGTCACCTTCCTCTCAAATTCCCTGCTGAAAAAAAATATTACTTCATACAGAGAGAATGATTGAAAGCATATATATTACACTATTTATATATCTATTAAATTTAGAAAATATTTTAAGAGGAAGATAGCCTAGGCATTATTTTGCTAACTCAAATGGTGCCACTTTTTGTTTCAAAAGTGCCTGGCAACCATCCAGGCACTAAATGGCTGAGTCCTTTGGTGTGACGGTCTATGGATGTCTTGGTCCATGAGTGCTTTAGGGAGAATCTGACTAAAGAAATTCTTTTGCCAAAAGTGGTTCCCATTGCAAAGTTTTCAGACCTATAGCAGATTTCATATACAGTCCAAGTGGTAGTGGATAGAAAAAAAAAAGAAGTTTAGATTGAACCAGGAAAGCACACCAGGCTAATGGTTGCAGTGAGGGTAGGAAAAGTTATTTTACTTTAGGTCATCCTTAAACCTCACACGAACTTCCTGGGCCATCTCTGTGAATCATGAAAGCATAACTTCTGAGAGATAGATGTACACCTGTAAGCAATTGGTAATTTTAGAATAGACAAAAAAAAAAAAATATTAGAATGCCTAACAGCAAAGACTTGCATAATTTCAAAATAAAAACACTGTAAAATTAATATTTGTTCTTTTCTCTATACATCTATTTCACCCGATTTCATAAATTCTGTTGCTTGCCCAGGGGTCAAAAAACATTAAAATTCCAGCTCACTGCATGTAAGACAGTCACAGTTGCGTATGACGATGTAATCCCATTCTGATTCTGTCTGATATCTTTAAAAGTTGCATTAATTAACTTTTTCTTACCTTTTTTTTTTCATTTTGAGGCTCTTTTAAATCAGTTTATGTAAGTCACCTGGAAATCAAGTATATTGAATTATTTAGCTCCATGCTTTAAATCTGTTTTAGTCTGGATGCATTTATTAATCACTCTTAATCCCTATGAAATGCTTGACAGTCTCAGCAAATAATCATATATTGTAGAAATAATTGAAACTGAAGTAAAAATACTATTTTCTTTTGTAACAATTATATCAAGGGGTGACTAATTGTTAATCTCATAACTAAAGGAAGATGTTTATTGTTTTATGTCAAAATTATGCTGAAGTTGTTTTGCTATAGCTCTTCATTGCCATAGTCATATCTGTCTTTTTTTCTGTCTTGCCATCCAGTTACTAGGTAACTGGAGAATAATAATCAGAGAAATAGAGCATCATCCTGCCACACTACTCTTTAGCTCTTACTGAGGAAACAATGAAATGGGAAAATATTAGAGCATGGCAAAATTTTTTCTCTCCAATTAGTTCAGTGGAACTGTTCTTACTTTTTGGCTCCTGTTCCACCACAAGGCCAAGCAAACTCTGTTGTGTTTTCATTTCTAATTGCAAGTCTTTCCTCTACCTGCCTTGTCCCTATGGTGTCCATTGAATTTTACAAGCCCTCCCAAAGAACAGTAATATTTAGAGTTTATTTATTTAATAAATTTCTCCTCTCTTTTTCAACCCTGCCACTACTCTTGATGCAGCTGATCTGTGCTGGGACTGTTACCAGGGTACCAGGTTCAGCCACAGGACTGAAACACAAGTTAAAGGAGAGGCACTGGGCATGTGGAGTCATTTTTACTGTCTTGGTACACTTGCTGCAATGACTTTATATCATTTTCCTCAGGCAGAGCATGAGAGATCTGTGGAAGCTGTTGTTTTTATGAGGCAATTTACAATTCTTTCATTTGAAGAAAATTCTTTAAGTTTATACTTTCTATCCTTGGATTGCAGTAACATATGGTGAGGAAAAAAATATTGCAGCTCTTAGTATGCTGAGCTAATGTTGATTTTGGCACTGCTCAACTTGCTTTATTTCAAAATCAACTGGAAAGTAGCAGTAAGGAGAAGAAATAATGAATATGTACATACTGAAGTATTTTTATATCACAACCTGGGACATGCAGTCAGAAAAATTGCTGGTATACAAAATACTGACTCATGTACAGACACTAATACCAAAACACGTAAGAAACCATGGGCTGCAATATGAAACTTTTTCCTTGAGCCTTTCTTTGAGGCCAAGCTGCGTCCAAAGAGCACCTTTGATTTTTTACAACAGGAAAGCAATCCTGTTAAAGCAAATTTTCTTTCATCCTTGGAGTCTGTAAAACCTCTCAGTTTTCTGTCTCACTGACACTCACTTCTTCAAGTTGCATGGTGTTACCTGCAGGAGAAAGGTGAGAAGGAAGGGCAGCACTGTCCAAGAGGAGGGGTGGAGAGATGGTCTCTGGGTAGAGCTGAAGAGTGGTCACTCCTCTCTTGCAACAAAGGAAGACCATGAAAGGGAATCGGTACAAATCACAAAAGCAGGAAATAAAACTGAAGAGGCCTTCTGTTTCTCTTGTAAATTCTCTTACAGAATGAGAAACTACAAAAAAGCCAAGCTCTTGTGGCATGTATTGCAGGTACCTGTCCTGTTTTGGAGGTATGATATATATTCAGGGAGCACAACAAAAGTCTTTATTGCTATTCAACATGGTTTTTCCCAGCTTCCCTACTGTATCTCACAAGTAGATTCTTAAAATTGGTTCAGTCAAAAAAAAAATTTCCCTAAAATCAAGAGAACAGCATGGTATTTATTTCATGCTAATAATTTCTCTGACTTGCACAAGGAGATAGCCAATTTATTTTCACAGAGAGACATGTCCTTAAAGTTGTTTTGATTACAAACAATGTGGATAAAAGGTTACATTCGTGGCAAGAAAAAATTCTATAAATATTTCAGTGAAAGTATCTGGCAAGGAAGGTATTTCTTGTACTGTTTAAAATAATTGTAAACTGATAGTCTTCCTTATAAATCTCTTGAATAAGACTATTTATATGCATGAACTTGTTAAAATACAGTGTACAGTATCAGCAAATTTGAAGACACAGGACAAAATTTGCTCTAGGGTGTATTGTCATCTACTAAAAATTGCTATCAGTATGGAGTGGTCTTTTATTATTGATATAACTATGCTGTAGTCAAAACTACCTTTTGTCCCTCATGATATGGGGTTGATATCTGTTTAAATCAAAGTGTCGTGCGCTCCCTTATGCTTGGGGCTTCGTGTCGTGTTTAACAGTATTTTCCTGAAGTAAAATGAGCTTTTCTCAGCTGGGTAAAGGCATTACTACTGGAATTGACTGTAGCACTGGATTTTGCACACAGAGGTAACTCACCAAGATCAGACAAACTAATTTAGTGTCTGTGTCTGTGCCTTTAGCCCCTGGTTAAGACAGACCCTTAGGGTCTCAGTCTCAGCCATAGTTTGCTTTCCCATGCAGTCCACACTTCCCTATGTCTCTTGGAGAGCAGGACAGGGGTGCAACTGTGGACTGTGGGATTTTTTTGTTCTTGATGTAGCAGTTTTTCCACTTGTGGAGTATTTTGAGCCATGTCTCTGTCAATAGAACGTGGCCACGGATGCTGTTGTCTATCTCTCTGCACCAAGGCATTGGTCAGGCTCTGAGGCTCTGCCTTAGGCTGTACCCTCTGCCTTGTGCCTCCAAAGAGCTCCTTGTGCAGCACTTCATCGTGTGCAAGCATAACTAACAGTTTTAGCTGAAAATGTATGCATCTGCACTAAAAATAACATCTCTTTGGCTCAAATCAGAAATTCAGAGGGGATTGTGGTAAGGTTAATGCCATGTGACAGTCAGCAATATAGCAGGGGTACAACCAGAGTTGCTGCATCTGCACTTGGAAAAACGGTGAGTCCAAAATTTTTTCTTATTCTCCTAGAAAGAGGAAAAAATATCATGACTTTTCTGTTGCCTGTTGATATACTAGTTTTCACAATCTGCTGGCTGTTTTCCTTCTGGATTTTCTGGCCTCCCTATTATGTCTACCACCATCTTGAAGGTGCTCTGTTTGGGGGTGGGGTTGTACCTTGAATAAAGCCATCTGTACTGGAGTGTTCTTAACTCCTCGTGCAATGCAGAATCAATAACTGACAGAGCTAAGTTTATGATATGCACCAAGAAACACAGATGCTCTGTGTTGATTTCTGAGGAAGAATTAAAAGATCCTACCAGGCTTTCCAAATTCTACCTTAAGCCTCAGATTGCAAACTGGACTCAGCTTTTGAAGAAGTGTGTTTGTTTGTTCTCCTTCCAAGTCAAGCAACCCCCCCAGCTTTCATGGCTGATAGCAGATGTTACACCTTTCTAACATGTGCTCTGATATTTCAGAAGAAATAGAATTTGTGAAATTCTGCCACGTGAGATCAGGCATTAGGAAATCCAATGGGGATGGAAGTTAAAGGAATTATACAACTTAAATTATGGAACCTGCTGTCTCTGGTGTCTGGCCGGCTGTGAGGCAGCACCAGGGCAGCATATTCCTTTGAGAGAAAAAAATCTTGTTTAAGCTGGTGTCAGAAATTAGGTGAAGATGGATGCTGCTTCCATCTGCTTCAAACTTTTCAGATTGGACAGGCAAAATTTCAGATTACACCACATGTTCTAGCTGTCAAAAAATATTTAAAATTATGAATTATGCCACATAACCAGGATTACATAAACTAACATAAATGATACAGAACTTTAAATCAGCCATTGTTAACCATATAGACATGTGCTTCCTCCTTAGATGACTAGTTCCATGAAATAAAGAGAAATTCTCCATTTCATGAATTACAGCATCACAGGTATATAAGCTCTCTTTCTGATGCCTTTTGTGAAAATTCCTATTCAACTTTTTCCTCATTATATTCTGATTTTTCTAGCCCAGCTAAGTCACATTTGGCTTTCTGAGGTATGAAGTAAGCTATTGTTCACATGCTGGCTCTATGCCTTAAACTTTAATTTTCTGAGCTTTTACTGATTTATTTTGTGGTGTTTCTATATTGGTGTCAGAAATACACAGGTATTAAATTGAAGCTTCACAAAATCCCCAGGAATGCACGTTAGATGGATTTCAAATCATTCTGTTTCCTCCTTTACTGTCTTTATTAGGTTTTTTTTATCCTTCAGTTTGGCTTCAATTCAGAGAAGCACTCAAGCAAGTACTTAACTTTGAGAATGTGTTTAAATTCAGCTTTATTTTTTTAAATTTTTTTTTAAGTGGAAACCCAGACTCACACTAAGTGCTTTGCAAAGCAAGAAATGTTGCCATTTTCCTACAGGATGTCCCCCATATTTTAGTCATATGCTTTCCACTTACTTTAAGTTAAGATTTCTGTACTTCTACATGGAATACAGAAAATAAGTCTGTAAGGGGATTGGATGAATTCAAACCTGTTTTCCTATTTTTACTCATAATTTTTAATTGGGTCTTATTCCTACAAAGGGAATAAATTTATTTGAAATAAAGCCAAACCGAGCTTGAATACTTTTCATCTACGTTTAAAAATGGAATTACTATGCAGTTCTAACAGTGACACTTTCTCAAAGGATATTATCTTCCTGGGAATAATTGATCATAACTGAATTCACAAGATTGGACTGTCTTTCATTGGACTGTATTGGATTGGATTTCTGTGTTATTCAAATTTGTTCACATATAATTTGCATGAGAAAGTTGAATGTAGGTTGCATATTTTCTTCTTCACAGCTTACAGGTAAGCTGGAAAAAAAAAATCCTCAAAACCAGATATGGAATATTTTATATCTGGATTCATGCTTTCTCTGGAAGCCTATCTTGAACATGCTTTTAAGCCTTTAGTTAGGGGAATTATCTATCCAAAGTTTGTTCAAGGGATTCATAATTGAGAAATTTTGCTGTAGTAAATAAGATTTTTTTCCCATTATTAAAATCCTAACTACCAAAAAGAAGGAAAGACGGCAGTTGTTTAATTCTTTTCACTCAACAAGATATGGTGGTAAACAGAACATTTATATTTTCTGTATTTAAAAGGATCTGATGTTCTGAATAACAATTTTATTTCTTTAATCAGTTGTGATAGGACTTATTTGTAAGCCCTGAAAAACTAGACTTTTTAGAAGTTATTTTTCTGCTATATTTGATATCTTTGGTCTTGAATTGTCTGTTCTTAAAATGCTAAAGTTATGTAGATGGTTAACAGAATTGTTATTTCATAAAATTGTATCTGGAGGTAGTTCTAGAGTTAAGATGCAAACATTGAAAAGAAACTCTGAGAAAATAAAATTAACACAAATATGTCACTTATTTTAGTAATACAAATACTGTAAGCACCAACATTAGCACCTCAAAAATGAGTTGTTAGAACAAAGCAAGCAGACTGATTTTATAAGTATTTAGTGGATGAAGGACTGCACATTGCATGGATGATTTTCATGTAATGACTGGTTAGTTCATTACATGATCTTTAAAGAGTTTCTTTAGTGGGGCATCAGAAATTGGGATGTGGTATCATTCGTATGTCTTGCAGTTGATGGAAAAGCATATACAAAAACTGATAAATGGACTGGACAGCACATGAGTGATAAAGGAGCAGAAAAAATAAAATCTTTTCCCAGACCTTCTAGAATAAAACATGACTGAAAAAATTTTAAAAATTCTGAAGATTACAGACTTAAAAAAAAAAAAAATAAAAAAAAATAAAAAAAGGAGAAATGCAATTTAAGATGTAGAGTACAATTCCCAACTAAAGTTTCCAAACAGAGACAGGGTTTTTTTGGCTTGTTTGTTTTGTTTTTCTTCAATTCATGAGCTAAAATTTTTTATATATGCAGCCCCTTGTTTGATGGAGTGACTATGGGAAGATTTTTAATAGCAATTAAGAACATTCTGTGAATCTGCACACTTTTTTTTTTTTTTCTGTGCAGTTTTGAGTGGCTGACAGAGCTAAGTTTGTTGTATTCTTACTGACGATTATGGAAACCAATTCTCCAGTTGGATTGCATGTCCCTGTGGGCAGGAATATTCTCACTGCTCTCCTTCTGTACAGCCAAAGCATTTCTGGATACAGAGAAATGAACAAAGACATCGTCCTCCAGCCTTGCTCTGCCCTGATTTAGACTCCAATTAACCTGCACGTAGCCTCAGGAGAGGGATAATTATTTCTATACTTCAATTCCTGTGGCCTGCTCTGCGACCTACCTCGAGATGGGTTGCTGTGTCTCTCTCCTAGCTGAAGATGCTCCTGATGATTTCAGCAGATGTTGGACAAGATGACATTTAAAGATCCAACTCAAACTGTTCTATGCTTCTATAATTAGTAAAGGTGAATATCCAATTTTCAAGCACCTATATTTATGGCAGAAAAATTCTACTGTTTAGGTACATCTACTCACAAAAGAGAGTGAGCAAATGTGAATAAGTAATTATTCCTTAGTTTTGGGGAATAACTTGCATTCTGAGAAATTTCTGTAATTAATGAGATGCACAATCCCCAGTGAATTATTTACCTCCTCATACCACTGAAGGCTGTCTTTAAAAGTTTTGCGTTCTCTTCTTCTGGCCCCAAATTAGAGGATACAGTGGTACAGTAAACAGGATTTGTTAGTTTTATTTTTAAGCCCTGGATAGTTTATTTGAAGATCACTCTAGTGTAAACATTTCCAAGTAATCAATTGTGTGTAGATCTCTTACCCTTCAGACAGAACTTGTGAAGATAATACTATGTATGTATACATATTGCAAATATATTTCTACTGCAAACATGGATGATAACTGTTTCTAAATGATAAGTAAAAGGACCAACCTTGTTCCAAATACTCATGGGTATAGAATTGAAGTGTTGTGCAGGGAAAAGCAATTTCAGACTGAAAAAGAGATGGTGAGGTAAAAAAGTTGTAGCTGAATAGGAGAACTGGCAGAATATTGATTAATAGAACAATTCCTGAAGCTTTATCCACTTTTTCAGTTGATGAATGATAGTATTGCTCCCTATAAATGTTGCTTCAGACACCCTCCAACCATCATGGAGGCAAAGGAATTTGTGCTAATGAACATCAGAAACTGCTGTGAGAAATATTCCTTCAAGTCTTAAAGAATGCATGGTGCTTGACTGAAATTTCTCATGTTTACTTCAGCCATGTTGTATGATGAACAAATGCAACTAGAAGGGCATCTGACAGCAAATAGTGTTTGCCTATTGCTACAGAAGGTTATTTGGAGACATATTGGCATTCATTCATCCCTAAAGGCAGCTCCTGAAAGGTGTTTGTTTCTATTTTCCAGAATGCAGAATGATCGATGGTGTGGTCCACAGAGCCAGAAGGAGGAAGTTGCATCTTAAAGACAGAAAGCAGTGTGGAAGCCAATTGCATTACACATCTTTCTTCCAAATAAACTTTATGTCCCTCTGGCGTCGAAAGGTATGGTGCTCAGTACTACAGAAAATGGTAATTTGCTTTCTGAAGTGTGTTCTCTGTTATATTCCAGAGAACCCAATGGTGATTTTAACTGTCAGAAACTAGAGAAAGAAATTGGGTCTCTTGACAGTTACAGCTACTATTCTTTTCTTCTTCTGAATTAAGAGTTTTCTCTTATCTCTAGTTTTCTTAATTATTACTATAATATGAAAAAACATTATAGATTTCAGGGTTAATGCTTTAGGTTCTGCAAAATACTGCAAAGTAAGATGTGTGGTTGAATAGGTCCTGTGGGGATGGGTTAGAAACACAAGGGACTTGTGCAAAAGGATTAATCATTAGGGCCACAGTCAGGAGTGACAACACTGCCACTGAGAGTGACTCCTGCTTCGCTTGAGGTGGCAGAGAAAAATGAGAGGAACGAGAGAAGCATCTCTGTCTGCCTAATCAGTTCATCTACAAATCTGCTGTCCCTTGCAGGACACGAGGAGAAAGTAAATTGCAGCCAGCCAAAACTTTCTCAAAGAAGGAGGTGAAAAAGCAAGTGTGGTGTATGTTTTCAGGTGGATTTTTTTCTTTTTGTTTTATGAAGCTCTTCATCATTCCATTGCCAATGTGCAGAGTGTTTCTACTTTTAAAGTCATCTTTATTGAAGGTTTCAGAAAAGCAAAGGAGATTCACTTATTTAAATACAGTGATGCTTAGAAATTCTTTAGTTTTATGTCACAGGCTGTGTCTTGCATACTTGTCTTTTAGATTTACATACAATGATAAGGGATGGCCAGACCACAACACTTCCCCTTCCCCTTCTCCTTCCCCTTCCCCTTCCC
>PYHW01009739.1:1315832-1329579 GCA_013186435.1 Turdus rufiventris | reverse complement strand
CCTTCCCCTTCCCCTTCCCCTTCTCTTCTCTCTTTCTTCTCCTAACTTTCTTTTCCTAAAACCTACATTAACTTAAAGCTGGATGAGTTTGAGTTTGCTAAGTTAGAGCTTTGTGAAGTGCCTTGATCAATTGGATGTTGATTTTTTGAAAATTTGCCAAGGACCTTACTCTCTAAAGTTTGCAAGCAAAACTTTGTAATTCAGCCTCCTGAGAAATTTGTTGTCTTCTGTGCTCCACCCAGTGGTGTCAAAGTACTTAAGCCCCTTTAAAACACTCTCTGAGTGAGCTTGGAGTGTAACAAGGCAGGACAAAAGTGTTCTGAGAACATTTTGAGTCTTGTACACCCTGGATTCTTTCTGTTGGCCAATTAATCTCCTTTAGGTTTGGCCAGAGTGGAAACTCTGTGACTGGGAGAGACTCTATCAAGGCCAAGGAAGTGATGCAAAAGTTTAATCAGATGTAACTCATTTCTGTTAATTTAAGGACAGTGTCTGATAGTCTAAATGAGTTTTTGCTAATCTGTTCTGCACTTCTGTGGCCTACATTCATTTGCAGAAAATGGTTAGGAGCATGTTTAATTTACTAGCCATGGCTAGTAAGAACATAGAGAAACTCTGTCAGGTGGGGACATGAGGCCCATCTCCTAACTGTGCAGTACCCCACATCCTTAGGGATCTGTACTTTGCCTTAATTTGAAAAGCCTGCTGGAACAGGAGGAAAAACAGCATACATATCTGCAATGTCAAACAGCTCTTCTGACAAGTTTGAATAGACTGCATTGAAAATTGTAAATAAAGTGAATATCAGAACTGTTATGTGTCAATTTTAAGATAACACAAAACACAGCATTTGCCATGGTGTTTTTTTCTGTGTGGGTTTTTTATGCTAAAAGTTTTTAGACAAATTCAGACTCCATCACATGAAAGTCAAACCTATAAGTAAATTATGGAGACATTACAAGCAAATTAAAACCAGACTTCCTAGTATAAACTGTTGAACATATTTAACAAGACACAGTTTTCCAATGTACGTCTATCTTAGTCATCAATGTCTTTCAGGTCGACTTTTAGAAATAAACTATTCAGCCCTTTGTGTCTTCTATTCTAATGCTCACCTATTCTTATAGCTAATTACTAAATAAAGTCATTTGGGTTTCAACAGGATGGCATAGGGCTTTCTGAGGAGTTAAAATATTTATAAAAAGTATTTATAAAAAATATTAATATTAAGATTTTTCTATTTTTCTACTAACATCAAGAACACTTTGGTGTATTGTAATTTTATTCATAATAACCTAAATTATTATTATTATTTTTTGGTCTGAAATTGATGTCTCTGAGACTACTTGAGTGAATTAGTGTAGAAGCCAAAATATGGCAAATATACTCTGTGCAAGGTTACCAGACTTAGTAATTAATTCATTACATGTTTTAAGAAAAAGTGAAAATTTGCAATGTTTAAGATGAATAAAAACTTAATCAATGGCATGATTTATTACTATTTCGTGTAGCCCCCTTTTAGGAAGAAGTCAGTTGGTGCTGCCAGCAAATCTGAATGGAGTAGCTGACCTACTGAAAATTCAAAGGCTTAAGGAGTTTAAGGATTACTGCAAAGTTCCTATGAATATTTAACCAACCAACCTGTCTGACTGATAGATGCCACTGACACTTTTAGAAATTCATTTATTCAGAGAAATGTCATTTCATTATGTGAGAAGCATATCTAATAGACGTGTCCTTCTTTTAAGCTGGAACTGATCCGTAATTTTAAAGTAAGTGGAATCACTTTGCTGGTTGGAAGACACCATGCTGTTTACTGGATTTTTCAGCATGAAACTGCAACCAAAAGGTGTGTCATATTCTTGCAAATAGTTACAACAAATTTGAATATGGTTTTCTTTGACTAGACAATGACTTCACTGAATTTGTGGACGGTTATGGTTGTTTTAGAACATGGTATATGAAACATTTGGAATTTGTTATCCAGCAGTAAGCTGTCTTTGCAAACATTCCTTTCAACATGTTCACTCTTCAGCTGTTAGGTGGTAAACTGAATGAGCCTGAATAATTTCTTTTCCTGTCAGAGACATTTTATGCATATTCTATATATGAGAAGTTCCTGGAAGGAAAAAAATAGGAGCTGTCTAAAAGCCAAAATGAGAAAAACAAAAAAAGTTCTCTAGGGTTGATGTAGTTTTCATAATGACTCTGCTGAATCTGTGGTTTTTGAATCACAGAAGCAGGCGTACCTCAACCTTTGTGAGAGTTTTGATGTTTTGTCTTCCTCAATGCTCTCAAGATTGAAATGGAGAGGTAGGGCCAAAGTAGAAAGATGACTGGGGAGGTGCAGATCTTATGAAATAACTGCACTGGGGACGTACGAAAATAGGACAAAGCAGTTCTATTATTTATTTAATCATACACTCCTTTTTCTTTTGCTCCCTTACATTTTTATCGTATTTGCTAAAGAAAAGTTAGACTTTCCACTTGGAATTTGGAAAGTCTTCAAAAAGAAGAAAATAAATACTTTCTCATTTCCTTGTATCTAAATTATGGTTTATTTGAAATACATTCAGTTAAAAGCCTACTATTTTTAAAGATAATTATTCTCATTGTGACTTGCATTAGTATATTTAAATCTAAATCAGACCTGACCTGGAGCACAGTCTTGTCTGCTGAAGGCCTAAATTTGGTTCTGTGTTTCAAACTCAGCTGTAGCAGTTCTATGTCTACATTATCCCTGACTAGGGTAGATATTGATTCATTTATTAATAAATAAGCCAAGAAGAAAAGGAAGACATTGTAGGCAAAAATCAAACCTTAATGAATTTATGACACTTCAGTTTGCAGTCACTGTATGGCATAGTAGTCAAGTGGACAAAACCCAAACATTTAAAATATAATCAACCTGTATTAATATCACCCATGTGTGCTATTCCAAATAATTTTATGATATATTTTTACTTGTGACAAGCATCTGAGACCAAGCTAGACTCTTTATTGATAAAATCAATCCAAAGAATAAAAGAATGCTAAAAGCAAATTTAGAACTTATTGAAAAAAAAATTGATGTTAAAGCTTTTAAGGGTATTTACCTGTTTTATACTTGAAAAAGTTAAAATGTGTAAATGGTTCTACCAGTACAGAGTTGGTTAAAGAATATGCTTTTCTGATGGAGAGGTTTATGCAGAACAGGCAATGGGGGGAAAAGGTCTTTCAGACAATTAACTGCTCCTCTTATAAATGTGTACTTGTGAAGTAAGACACTCTTTTATGTAGATAGAAGGTACTTTAAATTTGTTTTCTAGTGAGCTGGAAGGAAACAAAAATTAGTCCCACAGTATTACAATGGTCTGTCAAGAACCTGAAGGACAATATGAAACTTAAAGTAATTGATGTTTTGCATTAAAAAAACCCCAACTTTTTAATCAACATGATATTTGGTATAAATTAAAGGTACTAATAGAAATATCCCTCACAGAACAAATGACATTTCTGATGGGGCATATCCGATGCTTATAAGTATTGCTAGACTTTTCAGACAGGCAGCCTGAAGGTCAGAAATACTTAATTCTTGCTCTGTCAGCAAAATGTCCAACTCTCTTTTTGGCTGTAGCCTTGTTAGAGGCTCATTCTTTACAGACGATGATTTTTTTTTTTTCTGTAAGAAGAATATATGAGAGCTCAGAAAGCTTGGGAATACATCAGGTGGGGAGGGAAAAATCTCATCTGTTTTCCTCAACTCAGAAATACAAAGAAAATAAGGTGATTATTCAGTTGCTTAAACAGACTTAAGCCAGAGGGAAAGTGGAACAAAACCAAGCAAGAATATTCAAGGAACTATTAGTATTTCTTAATATTTCCTAGATTTTTACTGTGAATTTTCTCTTTGTTAGAAATTTGCTTATCTTATGCCAAATCAGGCAATTTCTCTTCATTTGGCAGCAAGTTTCTGTAAAGTTTTATGGCTTCAATCCATGTCAATACTTTTTCATGTCCTTGCCCTCTTAAAGTGAGTATGAAAGCAATCCATCTTTTTTTGTTTTTTTGTTTGAAATTCAAAATAATTTCCATATTTCACAAGGATTATAGGAAAATAAGAAAATGCATTAGCTTGCTTTATTTTCCTGTTCTTCATGCAAAACTGTTTTGTCAGCAGTCAGAGCTACCTTGAAGTTCTGCAGAAATATAGATGCTGTTTAATTTTCCAGTCTTGGACTGCTTTCAGTTTGCTCTCTGTAAGCAGTGAGACAGGACAACTGAGAGAAATAAGTGGGAGCAATATGGGTAGCTGAAAAGGTGGTTGGGGAGAGATGAGATGAGTCAATGTTTTACTGGCTGCACTGCTTTTTGTGCTTCCTATCAAATATTGAAAAGAGATTGGCAAGGGTTAGAAGCTGCAGGGGAAAAATATTCTTATCCCTTTTTAAAGTTGTTCCTCCTCTTACATGTTTCTCAAGTGTAAGACCTCCTTCACTCCTGTAGTCACCTTTCGCTATTCCTCATTTTCATTATATAGAGGACTCCTCCAACTCTTCATAAATCAGTTACTGAGACTTGTGTGCCTCAGTAACTGTCACAGGTGTGAACAATTCTGGGAACTTGTTGGGCTGGATCAGCTCCTAGGACTCAGTAACCTCTGCTGGTTTAGAGAACCACCTAGCATATCCTTTTGAAGACATGCTACAGTCAGAGCTCTGACATTTTAAAGATGAAGTAAACACTTGGTCAAGATTTGTGTGCAAAGATGGAAGTTGAATTTCTGCAGCTTAAATCTTGCGGCACTAATGTGCTGAGATCTGAAGCTGCAGACAAGAACACTACTGAGAGTTTCTGCCAAATCTGGAAATAAGTTATTACACATAAAGACAGCATTTAGATATATTGCTGGGACTGCATCAGGGCATGGCATCTTAATCTGAGTTATTGATGCAAATTTAAAGGAAAGAAGAAAGTTTCATAACTCTTCCTTATAGCCTTCAACATTGGTAATAATGCATTTCCTTAGGGAGTTTGTTTCATTCTTGTGCAACCTAATGCATGGCTGATAATACTTATCAAAATTTTAATGACTGTCTTTCACCTCATGTCTGTCTGTATGAGGGATCATAAAGCTGTTTTTGCATTAATTTATGGGCTTTTGCATTAATTTATTTCATTTTTTTAAATGCTAAGTCATCCAGAAGGTTTGACTGTTAATATTAATGGAAAGAAGAATGACATGATGCACATAATTCCTCAGAATTTAGCTACTGAAGTATTTTAGTATATTTGGACTTAAATCCCTCCCCTTATCTCCATTAGTCTTAATTTCATTTAAAAAGAGATCAGAAAGGCATTTCCCAAAGGAAGAATTAAAAGCTAATTTGGAATTTAAAGCTCTAGAAATTTAATCTTGACATAAAATATGTAACTTTTTGCACAGACTGGCAAGAAGCTGCAGTATTCTTGTCTGAACAGTATCAGCCAACAATGTTAATTAATTTTATTTCTTTTAGTAACACATTAATGCTTGTTATGTGGAAAAAACTAATGATTCATATGTTGCTTCCTAAATTAAAAAGAGGCATAAAAATGCCCTTCATAGGTGGGAGTAAATGACTCTACTTGCCTTTTTTATATTTCTCTTTAGGATTAATAATTTTCTCTAATAATTCTGATTTAGGTTAAATTCTGCAGATTCACATCCACAGTTCAAAATCTTTATCATTTACTAAGAAAATCCTTTTGTCCTGTCCCACAGAAATAGTGTGATATTATGCAACAGTATGTAGGCAAAGAAGAAAGGAGCATTCAGGATGCTTTGTGGGGAAAAAATGAGTTGTAAAATATCAAAACTTTTATACTTAGGAAATAGAAAAGCTTAACAAATAATTGTTGCAAAGAGAATATTTGATACCTGAAAGAAGACAAAGCTCACATGCCAACAAGAAATGCAGTCATAGCATGGCAACTTGACTGTTGGATTATTTGATTCCTCAGTGTTTTTTAACAATAATAATGTATTTTATGTTCCTGTCTTTTACCAGATAATTGTAAAAGAAATTCCTTTCAATATTTTAAAGGCATCACACATTAGATTATTTGCAAGTAAAATGGATGCCAAGCATTTGTTATGCAAACACCGTTGGTCAGGTTTTTCATAATGCTGTCTTTTAAGCGTGTTTGATTTCTCCACAGAGAATCAAACACAGTGGGTTTTATGCACTCCTAGTGACAATTATCTCTTTAGTACAAACAGCACCGGACTGCAAGGGAAATGCAATAATAGCTTTAAGTCATTCATATGTTCTGTCATTTATCAAAAAGCCCTTGAACTTCAAAATGCTTTCCTTTGTATTGGCACTTAAAGGCTTCATTTTCCTAGCTAGAAAAACAATTAAAAAAACAAAAACAATTCTGCAAAGTTCTTTAAGTTCCAGCAAGTGCAGCAAACAGATTTCAGTGTCAGCTTTCTGCTTTCAAATTCATAATTTGAACTGTGTGATCTCTTTGAGAAGCTCTGCAATATGAAATTATTACCATCTGATGCAATGGAAATGAACCAAAGGGGAATACTGAGAATAAACAGCACAGTTTAATTTCTCAAAATGACACACGTTTGGAGAAAGCAAATGCAAATACTGTTCAAAACCAGCATCAGGTTTAAGCTCCCCTTTTCAGCCACATTGCTGGCCTTGTTCTCCACAGGAGTGGCTTCCTTCTTCCAACACATCATTTATCAGTTGCGTTCATTTAGTGCTTGACACTTCACTTTGTCCATGCTGAGTGATTGATTTATTCCACTGGCTTAAATGAAGGACTAGCCAGGTTAGCAAATACCTAAACATGGCCATGCTTCAGTCAGAGATTTTTTTTCTCTGTATTTATGATCAGTCTTCACACTGTCTTGGAAGTTTCAGCCCAAAGGCTTCCAAGGGATCAACCGATGTCTCTTGTAGGAGATGCAGGATCTGAAGCAGGACCCTCCTATTTTCCTTCTACTGGCTTAGTGGTCTGTCTCAGGCTCTTGCAACCTCCTCTGGGAAATCTGTGTCTCTCATCACCACTCAAGAATCACAAGATATTTCTACCAAGCTGAACTACTGTGTCAGGAGGGCAGGGAAGAGCTTGCCGCATAACAAAATGCTTTAAAAAAGAGTGCAGGGACTTTTTGACAGTTGTGCCTCTGTGCTTCTTTATAGGCTTGCAGATGAGCTTTTATCATATAACCTATCAGGAATGACTCCAACCATGAATTTCATTCCATAAAATGATGAATTCTTATTAGTCAAAAGCGTAAATGACATTGCTATGCACATGCATTTCCTATTGTTTTGCTGCCTCGCTGAAATTAATTTCCATACTTACACTGCCCTCACCAAACTTTAAACACGCAAAAATTAACCTTTCATCTGGTGCTACTCAGTGCCAAGAACAGGAGGACTGTTTTAGTACATAAATAATGGATTCCTCAGCAATGAGCGCTAATGCCTGCAAATGTATGAAGAAATTAGGTTCAATTAGCCCTGTGTGCAAGTCATTGCAATTTTTAAGCTGTGTAAAAGATACATCTTTATTAATTAGTCAGAGAACACAGAATGGACTCAAAGTGCTGTGTATCACTAAGTGAGTATTTGAGTACAGATTCCTTCCTTCCCTTGATGGACACCAGCAGTGAAAAATTCTGTAAAACCATTTGTGTGGACTCCCCTTTTGATATGCATGTCCTGGCACTGACCCAGGTAGCCACACTGCTGCCTTAGGGTAGCAGAGTGTGAAAGGTGATATTCTGACTCAAGTTCAGGAAGGCAAAAAGCTACTGTGACTTAAACCAATTTTTTTCCCCTAGTAGCTCACTTTCCTTCTCACCACCTGTTAGGGGTATTTGGGATAGTAAGGCAGAAGCAGATGTTTTAGTGTGCCTTGTTCACTGCAGTTCAGCCTGTTGTACTGTTGTGATTCCAGCCTTGCTTGTGGTTAAAAATCACATGGAAGCTGATTACATATTTTCGTTTTTCCTGCCACTGTTATGGCAGGGGTGCTTGGCAGGAACACAGTGTGGACAGATGGGCCAGCAACCTCCTGAATTGCCCTGTCTGAATTCACAGCACCATGACTGTGATTACTAAGAGAATAAATGGCTTGAGATCACTCAGAAGTTCAAAATATTCTGCACAGGATGCAGCTGATTATTTTCCCACCTCCTCCTTCTACTGGCAGTCATCAATATGTGTTGCAACCAGATATAAATTACTTGCTTTTCTAAACTGTTTGATTTAAACTACTCTGCAAAAGAGAAGCCTAGCTGGCCTATTTCTCATAGACACATGTCCTAATTTTTCTGTAGTTTTTGTCTTGGTGATTGTCAAATTTAAGAACTTCCTTCAGTACACAGTTTGACAGAGCCAACACAGAGGTCTATTTGTGCAATGATAAAAATCCTATATCATATATCAGAGGTAGAATTCTAGTGGTATTCTGGAGTATTTTATTTTGTTTGTGGTTTGTTTTCTGATCTTGGTTTTTGGGGTTCTTTTTGTGTTTGGTCATTATAAGACTAAACTATAGAAGTAGAAGAGATGGAAAAACAGAAACTGTCAATGAAAATGATGGCAAGACAGAGGAGGATTTTTAAAGGCTGTGCCAAAGAAACAGTTGGAGAGAGAAGAAGGGAATGAAAATCAGTAGATGGTGTCATGGGCACCAACAGAGAATATTATTTTAAGAAAGAGTGTTTCTGGTAGTACTAAGACAGCTGACAGGTCCAGATGGATGAAGCTGATCAGGTTCTGTGGTTTGGTGAAGAGAAATCCATGCAGATTTGAAGAAAAATTAAAAAAAAGGCTTTTGATAATTATGAACTGTATTGGAAAGCACCTAAATGAAACTGGGAAATAAAG
Source organism: Turdus rufiventris (assembly GCA_013186435.1). Lineage (NCBI taxonomy): Eukaryota > Metazoa > Chordata > Aves > Passeriformes > Turdidae > Turdus > Turdus rufiventris. Next base: position 1,320,697 of record PYHW01009739.1, on the reverse strand, counting down.
ACTCCAGGGGAAGCAACTAGAGCAAATTTACATGTGAGAGAAAGAAGGTGGAATGACACCTATAGATAAACTGGATCTGTGCTAATATAGGTTATTACAAATGGTGAAAAATAGCCTGTGATGAGAGAAAGACTGGAAGGTGTTCAGTGCAGTTTAGAATGGGTTAGCCTGTGGCAAGGCAAGCTGTTCTTGTTATAAAATCTATGAGCACTGTGGAACAGTCCTTAGAGCAAGACCTTTAGAGTGAAAAACTAGCACATCAATGAATGAGGGAAATATGTATCAGATATATAAATATGTGTCAGTTGGCTTCCTTGTTTCTCATACATAGCCTGTTTGTCTGTGAGAGATTATCACAGTGAAGTGATAATGATTAGAGATTATCACAGTGTAGTCCTGTTTTACATTTGGGGCCTGGTGTGTCTCTTAATGCATCCATACACGGAGAAATTAGAGAAAAAGAGTGCAAAGGAGACCAGGGAAACAGCTGGGTCTCTGAGGAAAATGGAAACTGAGAAGAGTTAGGGCATTTCTTGTCTGTGAAAAGAGAAAAAAATATATATAAGAAATGTGAAATAAAGTAAAGGCAGCCTGAGGAGACATAAAAATCCCCAGATAATGTCAGAGATATGCTTTACAAAAGTAGCAGTGAAGATAGGGGAGGTGGGTCAGTCCAAGGCAGAGGTGCAGGAACAGCTGCATGCTGACTGCCAGGCTGGGGGAGCTGTGCAGCCCAGGGATTAGCACGACTGAGAGCGATGGGGTGTGTGCTGGAGGCAGATCAGTGCAGGATTTCACACTCTGATACTCTATAAAGTGTTAGTGTTCTCTATAGATATTTATATACATACATTATTGTCATCATTATTAACAATAATAATAATGATAATAGTAATAGTAACAGACACTACATTGAGAAACTATAAAATTCAGTGAAACTCAGTTCCAGCTTTAGAAAATTAAAGGTAAAACACAGTCATGTTGAAAATGTAGTAAAAATTTGGCAATAAACCTTCCTTGACCTTTTGACTACATGTCACAGGTGGTGTTTAGAATACTATCTGCAAAGGGTAGACTCATCAAAGCTGGGGGAGAGTATGGAGCACAGGTCTGATGAGAAGTGACTGAGGAATCTGGGGTTGTTTAGCCTGACTGAAAAGAGGCTCAGGGGTGACCTTATGGCTCCCTAAAACTCCCTGAAAGTTGACTGTAGCCAGGTGAGTGTCATTCTCTTTTCCCAGGTAACACATGACAAGATGAGAGAAAGTGCCTTAGATTGTACCAGGAGAGGTTTAGAATAGATAGTAGGATTTTTTTTTTTTTTTTTTTTTTCAGAAAAGATTGTACAGTGTTGGAACAGACTGCCCAAGGAAGTGATGGAGTCACCATCCCTGCAAGTATATGAAACGTGTGGCTGTGGCACTTGACATGGTTTGATGGTGAACGTGGTAGCTGGTTGGACGATGGTCCCTTTCAAACCTTAAAGATTCTGTGACTTCAGAGTACAGGAATCCATACTTCACAAACATCAGCTGAAACTCACAATACCCTAGAATCATAGAATAATAAAATCATAAAATGTTTAGGGTTGGAAGAATCTTAAAAGTCATCTATTTCCAACCCCTCTGCCATGAAAAGGAGTGCCAATCACTAGCTGAGGTTGCTCAGGGCCTCATTCAGGTCTTGAACACTTTCATGGGTAGAGCATTTACACCTTCTCTGGGCAACCTGTTCCAGTGCCTCACCACTCCCCGAGTAAGGAATTTCTTCCTGACATCTAAACTAAACCTGTCTTCTTTCAGTTTAAAACCATTGCCCCTTTTCCTATCACTATTATCCTGTATAAAAGTCCTTTGCCTCCTTTACATAAGCCCCCTTAAGGTACTGGAAGGCCATAATGAGGTCTCCCCAAAGCCTTCTTCCCCCAAGCTGAACAGCTGATAAACAATACCATCTGAATAGATATGTAATAAGTCAGGCTCCAGGGAAGACAGGAATAAGGGTTTAGAGAGTTTCAAGTACTGGATGATACAAGTACGATCACTGTGATGTAATTATGACTCTTTTGCAGGCACATTCTTCCTGTAGTCCTGGATGCTTCCAAATGCATGGGTAATATATTAATTTGCATAATATATTACATCAAAAAAGCTTCTGAAGCAAAGATTTCTTCAGTGTTTTCCTGCTATTCTGTTACTTTCAGTAACATCTCTCATTTTTTCTTTTATTTATTGTCATCTCTAAAATTATTTCAGTCCACATTTTGAAATTATTCCAGAGTGCTCAAACATTTGGTTTTGCAACTGATTTTATGGCTCAGAAAACATGAATGTATTAGAAAACAGACTTTTCAGAGCTCTTCAATTTGTCCAAAATATTTGCTCGAAATTTACTAGAAATTAAAATTCTGTATCCAGAAGACACATTTAGAAGTCTTCCGTAACATTTATCAAACACTTTGACTTGGTGAAAGTGGGAGCAGTTTAGTTAAGCCAGACCAACAAACAGAGAATCACTCAAAACCAGGTCTAATAACTTCAAATTGCTGTTTTGCTTGTGTTCGTTCACGTGCTTGACTTTCTTCTTAGAACAAACTCAACGTCGATGCAAAAAAAGTCAAAGCACTGATTTTCATTCAAGGGAAAGCTAACACATCCCATGCCTAACAGGTATCAAAGAGGGAGTCCAGCAGTTTTGGCTTCTATTTCTGTGCTTGATTCCATTTAGATAACGTTTTGGTTTAAATTAATTACTTGATTTATACCTTGCCAAATACTTGCTTTAGAGACCCAGCATGACATGACTTCAACATAGCAGAAATATCCTTTAATAATGTTTTCATACGTATAAATAATGAACACAAATCCAGCCTTCATAATTCTGCTTCAATTCACACAAGAGTTGAGAACAGTGTGAATTTGTAATTAGTGATTTTTGGGCCCACTTACATCTTATACCATCCTGATTGCTTCACATTTCAGAAAAGCAGAAAGGCTGGACCCATTTATCGTAGCTTTCACTGCATGTCCAGATGGTAAATCTTGCATTTATAGAGATCAGAGGCCATTTTGATAGCTAATATCAATGAAATAAAAAAGTATCCAGCTCTCCCTCCTCTCTCCCTTCAGTCTTCTAATTCCACCTCCTACACATAGGAAGAAAGAAAAGTGATGCAGGAGCTGGTGTTTTTCAGACCAAACTCTCTATTTGACTGTCTTTATATCTGTGCTTTCAATGACTTGATAAACTTGACAAATGCTAAATTTTGGGAGCAAAATTCATGTTTTGTCATGACTAACAAAAAAACATTTGTATATTAAAATCAGAATATTTCAGTGAGGATTCAGGTTAATAAATTTAGTTTCCAGTTAAATTAATTTGCAAATTTATCCTGAATTTTCATTAACTCAATAAATTAATGACTTTACACTTGTCCTCTTATGCATGGCAGTGCAAAGCAAGACTTGGTCATTGTGTGATACTATAATTAATCATTGTAATAAATCTTTGCTACAAAAAAAAGAGAAATATTTTGATAATAAATATATTTTGATATATAATTTGATATTAAATATCTATCCTTAATCCTGATTTTCTCAACTTTTGACTGCTTATTTTTTGCATATTATTAATATTCCTCTGTTAGATAATGCAATGCTCACACATAGAAGAGATATTTGTTTTCCATCGATTTTCTTGCAGAATAAAATATTTTAATGCAGTCTGTAGGAGGAAACACTGGAGATACAACCACTAGACAGTAAAACAAGAAAGTAGTTTTATTATTTTGAATTACATCCACAATGAACTTGCTGTTGAAAACACAGTGAATAGCCCCATATTTTTGACACAGAAACAATCAAAAAGAAGTATTATAAAAATAATTTCCCAGCATTTATATATGCAAAATATCATAACTCCAGCCCAAGTTCCTGCCAGTGAATCAAGACAATGAAAAATACATTAAAGAAATGCCATATGTAAATAAAGCAGATTGTCAGTGCTTCTTAACAATGTGTTGAACATTTGTTCCTGTATTGTTCATTGTCTCCAATGTCATTTAAATGTGACTGAGATTTCTTTCTAGGCGATATACATCTCCTCATGTTGCATAATTTGAAGCGAGCATTTACACATATTGCAAATATTAGTGCAGATTTTCCCAGTCCAAATCTCTAAATTCTGAAAAGCTGATAATCAGTTAAACTGAGAAACCCTATAATTACAGATGGTGTTGCTAAGAATAGGATCAAACTATTCTTGAAGGAAAATTTGAGTGGCTGATTGGATAGTCAAGGTCAGGAGCCATTTTGTTTTCCAAAATTCTAGCTATACTTGCTGTGCCCCTCCCCTGGACTACTGTCTCTGGTAGGGATGCACATGTATTGGCTTGTCATCTGTAGCAACTGCACAATATATTAATTTGAATGGTTTAAAATTTGCCCTTACATGTACTGGATTTTCATAAAAATGTTGATACAGTGAAAATTCCTCTTTGAATCCAATCTTGTACCAATCCAAGAGCTGTAGGTTCAAGAGAATCATACGCAGATATATATATCAAATATTAGAGTCAGCTTTAAGGCTTATGAAACGGTATGAAATACACATCAATAAAAAGGATCTTTGAACTTAAGTGGTTATAGATGGTATATAGGCTATAACTGTATATAGTTTGAGGAATTTGAATGCTACTTTATGTTACTAACTTTACTAATTGTAGTCAGCCATATATTTGGCATTAGAGACTTCAGGGAACTGGTTGCTTCATCTATGTCAATTCTAAGCTAATGACTGTGCTGATTCTGCCTATTTATTCATACTTCTATCTGGAAAATAGGCTCATTTCTTTCTGTCCTTCTTCC
>PYHW01009739.1:1292215-1315782 GCA_013186435.1 Turdus rufiventris | reverse complement strand
TGTATGAGGCTTGACTATACAGATTTTAATATGTATACAAAATGAGATACTGATTGTAAGATAATATTACTACTAAAGCAATTTCAGATGGTAACCATTCAGTACTTTACACTGCATTCTTTCTTTAATGTTTCAAATGAAATTAAATTTAGAAATATCACTCATCTGACAGCAATTCATTGCTGCAGTTTCATTTCCTTTTTCTGCCATCAAGATGTGTTTTGTTTAGGCTGCTACCTTTTTAACTGTCTCATATTGAGTAATATTGCTAATATTCATACCTTGTGCCAACAACCAGTTCAGAAATGAAATATTAATTTGAAATACAACTTAGCAGTGGTAGCTGAAAAGCATCAGCAGTAAGCACAGACAGAGTGATTGAATTAATTAGAATTGTAGCCTTTGGGTTTTGTATGTGCTATTGAAATTATAGGAACGACTTTACTGTTTCATCCTAAATATCAAAGGTAAGTGTGAAATTTTATTTCCTTTTCTATTAAAAGTGGTGTATTTTTATGACCTTTCTTACATATTTTGCTGTTCTTTTTCAAGTATTCCTGTTTACCATGGACTGATTTCAGGGCAACTGTCAGCTGATAACCCACACACTTCTTTTACATGTATGACAAACTGTCTTAGTTTAGGAGTCATAAAAAGAGATGCAGAGATTTTATCAAACCAGAATTTCACATTTAAGTATTGTGTTAGAAATAATGACAATGATAATGAATGACTAATTGCTCCAAACTAGACATAGAATGATGAGAGGACTTAAAAGTGCCAAACAAGAGTGAAATTCCAAATGTTTTTCTCTGCTATATCCTTTTTATTTATATAGACACCAGCAAGCATTATGGAACTAGGGGAAGATCTGTTCTAATGCTGGCAGGATCCAGTTAAAAAAGAAAAAATATTTATTCTACAGAAATCTTCTGTTGCAAATCCAAAAACTGCCAGCATATCAGACCGGAACTGTGTGCTCTGAGAATGGTGCTCTGAAATTTGAAAGGTCTGGTTTCAGTTTCTGGCTTGGCTACAGATTTCCTCTAGGCAAATCACTCACATCTTGCTGTGTCTCAGTTCTCCATCTGTAAAAGGCAGATAATGATTCCCTGCCTTGCAAAGGGTTTGTGAAGATGAGTTCATTAATGTTTGATAGATGTAGTGCTGGAGATCATATCACTGTCAAGCAAGTGTGGAATACAGCCTCAGCAGTACCTCCTGAAGCTTGTGAAGTGCACTCTTTTGGGGAAATATGCTCTTTTCCCCCAGGCTGGTGAATGGCTGCTGCTTTCCCACTTCACACACTGAAGCACAGGCTGGGGAGAGCTGAAGTGAACTGGCCAAACATCCATGTGAAGACTCAAGATGTATGAGGAGTAATCTTTCTGGTTTTCTCAGTCTTGTTTTTATCCATTTTGCTGTTGAGTCTTGCTGATAAATGCAATCGTCTGACACAGTGAGAGGTTTGTCTGTTTTTTCTGACTTCTTTCTATCCATTGCAGAATGCAGCAACTATTGCTTGCTCTCAATGAACAAAAAATAGATGGAATTTATTCACTTCTCCCTTGCATTGCTGCTATTAAAACAATGTTTAAATGACACAATTTTTAAAATCTGTAAAACTGGAGAACTACAAGACTTAATATAATTACTATATTATCTAGGTCTGACAGCTCTCTCGTGTATTCTAAAGGAGATGGCCCAGGAAGATGTTACATGTGTTATCTATCAGAGATGAATTTTCAAACCCTCCCTCTGTAAGTTTTAGTCTTCTGACCTCAAAAGCAGCTGAGAGGAGTTGGTGGATTCTCTTAAGAAAATCCTGCCAGAGTCAGGGGAAGGGCATAAGGCTTTGGACCCTTGCAGTGCTTTACCCCAGACTTATTGTACTGAGGAGTAGTCATAAATCCTCCATGAATAATATTTGTCAGAAAAGGACAAACGATAGAATGAACAGCCTTCAGTAACTATGCTATTTTAGACAAAAAACACTTCACACTCTCTCTGATGAGACAATAGTAGCTGCAACATGAACAGTTTCATCTGAAAATGTTGTGAGAAGGCAGCACTGAAATAGAGAAACTAAACAAGATTAAGATTCACGTGGCTGTCATTGTTTCCTCAGTAAATTCAGCTGCGGGAAAAATTAATGCCTTTCTTGGAGAGAATTGTCCTGTTCCAAATGGTGATCATCCTGCACATATAGTTTTTCATTGCAGACCTTCTTCAAACTTCTGACTTAAATAATATAAAAAAAATCAGGTAAGTCAAGAGACAAAGGCGAATACATCATGACTAAGGTGTTAATTAGTTTGAAGAAAAAATTGCTAGCAGCATGTTGACAGCTTGTGGGTGGCTTCAAAGATAGCTGGCAGCTTCTCTGGGAATATTACCCATTTTCCCCTCTAAAGGATGCCCCCAATATCCATTCTTGGAAGGGTATTGGGTTTGCGACTATTGCATCTGCGGTTCATACAAAAAAATAATTTAAGGAAATGTAAGAATAAAATTCACAGTTTTTGTACCTGAATACCTTGCTTTTTGTAAAAAAGCCCTCCCTAATTGGTGCAATTACATAACCAGGGCTATAAGATTATTTGAGGACATCTTCTGTTTATTTCTTTAATCACCTGCCAGAGGAACAAAATCTTGCAAATCATCATTCTCCCAATCTTGAATAGTTTATTCTTTTGCATATGATTCTTGCATGTCACTGATTATTAATAAAGTATCAGAGTTCTTTCTACTCAAATAACAAGATTAACATCTACCAGCTGCAGTTCTTTTTCCTCGCCTCCCCCTCCCTTAACTTCAGTGTTTCTCTAAAATGGTTTAATTGATATCAAAGGGAAGAGTTGCAGAATGAATCATGGTGTCTCAGAATGGGTCAGGTTGGGAGGGACCCCAGGGGCTCATCTGGTCCAACCTCCCTGCCCAAGCAGGGTCATCCCAGACCACCTGGCACAGGGTTGTGTCCGGATGGTTCTTGAACATCTCCAGTGATGGAGATTCCACAGCCTCCCCTGAAAATTTGTTCTGTGTACAGTTGCTCATACAGTAAAGAAGTTTTTCCTCATATCCAGGTAGAACTTCCTATGCATGAGTTTCTGTCTGTTGTTTCTTGTCCTATTGCTCAGCCTCACAGAGAAGAGCCTGGCTCCATCCTCTTGGCACCCTCCCTTTAGATGCTGATAGACATTGATGAGGTCCATTCTCAGTCATGTCTTCTGGAGGTTGAACAGGCCCAGCACCCTCAGCCTTTCCTCATAAGAGAAGATCCAGTCCCTTGATGAACTCTGCAGCTCTCTGCTGGACCTGCTCCAGAAGCTCCATGTCTCTTCTGTACTGAGGAGTCCAAAACTGGACAAAACACTGCAAATATGGCCCCACCAGGGCTGAGGAGAGGGACAGATCACCTTCCTTGACCTGTTGGCAATGCTTTTCCTACTGCAGCCCAGGATACCATTGGCTTTCTTGGCCACAAGGACACTGCTGGCTCTTGGGTGAGGTGCAATTCACTGCAATGTGAGAATTGGGGTTGATATAATAAGGAATGAGAGAGATAAAATGAGAAGAACAAGTGATCTCTTCATTAGAGTGCAAAAAGATCTGTATTTCTCCCACTTCTCTCTCCTCTGTAGCCACTAATCAAAAATATGAATGCAAACACAATGAAAGCAAGTTGGATCTGATGGCAATAACACACTCTTATCCAGAAGCCTGGCTTCTGTTCAGCACACTATTTGGCCATAGCCTGTGGAATGGGAGACAGGCAAGACATTGATATTTTTCATGTGCTTAGGAAGAAAGAACAAAGACCCTGCTGTTATACTGTTTAGGCTTCCTAGAATCCCTGGAATGGTGGTCTGTGTTCCATAAAAACACTGGTTGGGACAGTATTCAGACAATTCTTAGTCTTTTTTGCTAGGAATACACTTTTCTGTGTTTGGAATTGTTGCTGGTTAATCTTTTTTAAGCAAAGAAAAAAGGATCAGCTGTTACAAAGATTTTATATAAAATGTGTTAGAGAATATGATGAAAAGCTGTTTTTAGATATATATATATATATATATATATATATATATATATAAAGTGTATTTGGCATACATATATGTATATTTGCTAAGTGTATGACTCTCAGAAAATATCAGTTACTTATTCACAGATGAAAATAGTGGATCAAACAGGCACAGATTGTCCTGCAGCAATGCGAGCAAGGCATTGCTGAAGCATCGCATTGCTTGAAGTAAGGCATTAAAGGCAAGCAGGGTGAAATTTCCTCCTTGGTAGTTGCCCATCGAATTATATCTTTAAAACTGCACCTGTCAAGGTGTTTAATGTTAACTTGTCAAGGCAAAATACTTTTTTTTTTCTCTTAGTAGTCATTGAAGTTCACTATAATGCCCTATCCTGCTGTAAGAAAAGTAAGTGAAAGCTGCCTGTATTTAGGTCTCAGGCAGAGGAATAAGCAGAGGGCAAAACCACCATCTGGAGAAGGGCAGGAGGAACAATTTAAGTTTTCTAGAATATAATACAATAGATACTGTCAATCCTTTTCACTGGGATATTCCCCAGATGCTAAAATTCATCTCGCCCACCTAAAGAAGTCTAACAGGGCTTTTCTGAGTAAGTTTTGACAGTTTGGGAATTTATCCTCATTACATTATAAATGTAATTTTGCTTGGTGAATAACATCCCAGCATTCACCTTTCGTTCCACCTGGCAGGAAGGAAAAGCATAAATCACAGATGAGAGGAGCTACCCCAGAAAGGTGATGCTGAGGGCAGGGAAGAGGGATCTTCCTGAATTCTAGTCACAAACAGAGGGTCCAGAGGGATTCAGCCCAATGGACTGTTTTCACAGAAATCCACATTAGCTGATGGGAAGGGGAAACCCCTGCTGCAAGCAAGTAGATGGAAAACTGATTGGTCTTTCAATGATAATGTGCACTCCAGATGGGAGAGAAATAGCTACTGCATGAGCAAAAGGGCACTGAGATGTTTGTTCCCAGTTGGGATCCAGCTGTGTATCTGGAAGCTGGGAGTCCAGTGGTGCAGGGGCTCTTGTCCCATGGCATGGGTGCTGCTGGACAGGGAGGTGTGGGGAGCAGGACCTTGGGCAAGGGGTTGCTCAGGCTGTGGGGAAGGGTGCCATCAAGGTTAAATGCACTCATCTCCTTTTCTGTCATGCTTGTTGATCTCAGGGCCACGGTTTGCTGGAGCTGGATCATGGAGATCCAATCACTGTTTTCTGAGGTTTCTCTAAGTCCCCGAGAAGAAAGTAACAGGACTTACTGCCAATTTTGAAGTTCAGACAACACTGTCATGAAGTGGTGTCTGTTAACAGGCAACTCAAATGCATCAGTAACCTCATGTTGAAGAGGAAGAAATAGAAATGCCTGGTTGGAAGAGAGAAGCAATATATATTAAGTAAATGGGCCCAAACCAAATAACAGCAATCAGATATAAGGCGACTACTCTGATGAGCTCTATTCTATTCCTTAGGCTAAACGGCCTCATTTTGCCAGAGAAAATATGCTTTCTTCATGTGTTTCCTTAATGAAATGATTTCTTTGCAAAAAATCCTTCGGCATGGTTGAGATATAAATAATTGCAACTAATGCTCAATTATTATATTTGCAGTAGAAGATATTAAATAATAGAAATTTAATATTTATATAAATTAACTACTCAATATTCCAGCAAGGACTTGTATAACTTTAAACTGTGAGATCCATCTGAATTTTCTGCGGAATTTTTGTTAGGTGATTATTACAAAAAAGTAGAACCAGTAGCTGGTTTTCAGACAACAGGAATTTCTATACATTTAATACTGTACCTTACTATTCTAGAAAATAACAGAATTTTATTATATGCTACAAAGTGATGTGCTCTTTTGATATCAATCACCTGTAAAGCCTGTAGCTGGACCTAGACTCCACATTCCCAAGACCCATGCAACTTTTCAGATAGGAAGAATTGTGTATTTAGCCATATTTTGACCCAATGTAAAAAGCAGTACAAATTTAGAGGAAAGTGGAGAGGATTGGTGAAAAGTTAGCAGCATAGGAATCCTGAAATTCCCACCTGTATGAGGTAGCCGTACAAGAGCCTGTTATTTACCATCATTCAGGGTACAGAAGGTCAGCCCCTGCCCTCGCTGTGAGCTGCCATGCAAACAAATAGACTTTTGCTTCCAATAGTAGAAACAGGCTTATCTTTTCACAAACTCTGTGGATATTCATCTCTCTCTGTCTATGATTCATTCTTTATAGTTACCCAAAATGCTTTTATCATCTAGTGGGGAAGACTAGCTAATGCTCCATAATTTAAGTGACCTGTCACACTACATGGAAAAAGTCAAAGCAGTTTGCTGCTGCTTGTTTTTCAAGGCCATTTATAGACACTAGGTTTCCAAGCGGTGAGCCAAGCACTTCTGGGAGGAAAAAATAAAAAAGAAAATGGCAACAGCAACAAAAACAAAAAGACAGAGGCCAGAATTCAGTTCAATCTATGCATGAAAAATTTCAGTATGGCAAAATATGCTGAAAATTTTTGAGATTTATCTGGAATAAAAGGAGAAGTAATGGTTGATTAACAAGTTAAGATGCAAATTTGTAAATATGAGAGTAGGCTCCCAACCCTGAGCTTGGGACCAGCAAAAAGAGGTAGTTTGACTGCAGCAGTCATGGGGGCAATTAACTATGTAGTTATGAATTAATTACAGCTTTCACTGGTACTTTTGCAGCATATTAGAAAACATACTGGTACTTCTCAATGTCCTTGGATTGGAATTTAGGAAATCTACATCTTTGCATTAGAACAATTTTGTTTCAAATGTGTTCTTATCCCTGCAAAAGGTGAATTACAGGCACAATGAATGTACTGAGTTCAGCTCAGGATCAACAATATAATTGGATGCTCTGCATTACAGAGTGGTTTTTCTTGTTACCTAATGGCCACTGAGTAGGCTTTTCATCCTTTTGTCCATAATTGCTATTTCAAGAAATGAGGATTAAGTCAAAATATTCTGTGTCTGTTTTACCCTGTCAACAGTTTCACTTGGTGTAAAATAACATATCATCAGTGGTGTTATTTTATGCTACTATTGTACTAACTAGTTACTAACCCTAGTTGCTGACTGGGACTTTCTGACACTAGCACAGTTGCTGTGTGATGCCCACAAAAAATATTTTTACAGAACTATAATAACTGAGCAGATTGCCTAGATTACAGTCAATAATTTATATTGCTGCTACAAGTTGAACCCTATTTAACCATCACACAATGGATGTTTGAAAGTGGGGTGCTCCAGTCTATAGTGATTGTGGTTGTTCTGACTGAAGACAGAAGTTTAGCTAGAAAAATACACACCAGTCTTTCAGCCTGAATAAAGTGCTATGTTTACAATTAAACTGCAAAGGAATAATTCAGCCTAAAGAAGTTTGTGATTTGGTTTGTGTTTTATGCAGTTCTAGTAAACTCCTTCCTCTTCTCCTGGTGCTGTGTTATATTCCGAGTGGGATTGGGTACCTTGTAGTGGAGAGATTCCTGTCAGGTAGTGTGAGATATGCTGTGAAGCACAGTAAGTTTTTGCTTGGGGAAAAAAAAAGAAAGTGCCTATAGGCTGTTGATGAGTTTTGCTTTTTGTTTTTGACAGTTTGTTTGCTTTCAAAACTGCATTTTTTTCTCATGGGAAAGTTTCTTAGACATGTACCTTTAAAGCTATGTGGCAAATGAAAACCTTGAAAACAGAGCAGATGACTGCTATTGAGGAAAGGAAGTAGGAATCAATTATTAGCTACATAGTAAAAAAAAACCCCAAAACATCAGCAACAGGAGTTTTTGTGTAACTGTTATGAAACAGATTTTAGGAGATTAAATTGAATTTTTCAGGGAAATACTGTACCTTCCTTGCAGTAAATGTAACTGAAAAGTTTTGTGTTTGAAGCAGTGTTCAGATTTTACAGAGTAAGAAATTATAGAGTTAAAAAGGCAGAGGTTACTTATTGTTCTGAATTGCCTCAGTTTCTGTTTGATCAGTAAGAATATTAAAACCATGTGTTTTATGTTCTGTAGCAAAGTGAGCCAGAGTTATCAGGGATAAAGGGCCAAGGTCCATAAGTTCAGAAGGGCAGACAGTAATTTTCCTTAACCAAAGATCTAAAAGACCTAAATAAGATTAATACTATTTTGAGGATGCAGTTTAGAACTTCTACAAGAATATTTAAAAGGATCTATTTTCTCCTACTAAGAATTACGCATATCCATCTCGCACATAAAAACCATCCTCTAATAGGTTGTTCTGAAGTACTTATTCCTGCACTGATTTTCAGATCATCTTCTGTCTGACAAGACCATGACCTTCGAAGGTATGATATATCTGGGGCTACAGAGACAGATGTTTGTGGTACAGGGAACAAGCACAGATTCATGTTTTCTTGATAATATTAAAAATGTAGTTGAGAGAAAAATCTTTAAAACGTGAACAATGGAAAACCAGCAGCAAATGAGACAGGAGGCTAACCAAAGAAAAGACTGATCTTGAAAAATAGGAGGGGAAAATACTTAGGCAAGCTTGTGAAGGTTATTCAGGGATTTTGTATAGATTCATTGTTAACCTTTGAATAAAATATGTTAGTGCCAATAATCAAATATATACTGTATGCACAGAGATAGAGCTTCTGATCCTGGAATTGAAAAGGAAGATACCCCTTTCTCATTCAATTAGTGTAAGCATCCTTCAAAAGCACAATTTTATCTGGTTCAGTAAACTCAAGGCTACATTGGGGAATTCTTTTTGTTTTGGTTAGGGGTTTTTTGAACTTTCAATTTGCTTTTATATGGAGATGCTATAAAGCCTTTGTGTAGAGGATTATCCTCTAAAAAGTTACTTTCTGAAAACATCCATAATCTCAGTCCTTAGACATAAACCCTCCAAAAGTAATTTGATTTTCTGCCTCCCCAAGAGTCTTCTGTTTTCTGAAGTGATTAATGAAGAAAAATACTGAAAGAAAAGTGAAGTTTTCTCGCTGAATTACATACATAATGAGACTGGAAACTCTTGATCCTATAGATATGTTTGAGAAGATAGATATACTAGAAATGATGGGGGGTGGGAACCCACAAGAAAGATGCCAAGTTATGGAGTCAGTCATTTTGCATTCTCATAATGAACTAGTAGATAGAGAGGTATATGATTCAGATACCAAAAATTACCACTTTTGTCTGTGTTGAATATCTTACTCTGATTTTTTGTGACTCATTAAAAGTTGGCATGCTGAATTACAGGGACGAAGGCATGTTTCTTTTTTTATTTCCTTTAAAATGCTGCTTTTTCATCATTCAATATATTTTAATGGACCAAAAACATCTTAAGACTGTTGGGTATACTTTAAGTGACTGACTGTATTTCTGATGCAAAACTAAAATCTGTATGCCTCTTGTGAGCTGATCTTCAGCATGTCAAATCTTGGGGAAAACTGCCATCCTTGTCCTTTCTGACAGGAGCTGTCAGACCAAGAACAAGGATGAGCTCCTAAGGAAACACAATGAATTTGCAAGGTAGGGCTCATCTGTATGTTTTACACTCTGAGACCAGTCCTGGTTTAGGTAAACAGAGAATCTGTTCCTGTTAAACCCAGGAAGGACTGAGGAGGAAGCATAAGAGCTGCTGTGACCTGCTATGTACCAGTACTCTCAGTTCAAAGGAGTGCTCAGCCAAAAGAGGGTCTTAAGCAGAGAGTTTAAGCATGACAAATATTGGATGATGAGTTATCCAGAACTGCTATGTCTGAACATTAAACATACTTAGCAAGCCCCAGTAAAGTTTGCTTTTGTTATTTTTCTCCCCTTCCAGTATTCTCAAACCTGCTTTCTGTAAGCAGATTTCAAATGCCAAACAAACAGATTTCCTCTGAGCAGTGTTAAACCAGACCAGGCAGATGCTGCCCCTGGTTGAAGGTGGATTCCAAGCTGGGATTCCAAGAACAGGTCTCATGGCAGTAATGAAACCATCCTGCAGTTACTGCTATGGTCTCACAGAAGCCTTCTCTCTGCAAGCACTGAAATTTCTCTTTCACCTGAGTTTACAAAGAGGATGTCAAGGAGGGGATCTTTTTGGCTGTAAATTCATATTCATATTACTGCTCAAACACTCCTCTGAGTTTTCAGGGATACCAGACTATAGATGTAAGTGAGAAATGCAGCTGACCTCTGGAGTGCTGCCCCTGACCCTGCAGTGCTCTACTGTTTTCTTTATCTTTTGGTCTTCAAAAGCCTGTGGAAGACCTGAATTTAGAGATATAGGGAGATCAATCATAGAAGCACTGGGCAGGTCATGGCTGAACAATGGATACAGGTTCAAAATGTTACAGTGCAAACCATTCAAGACACAGTGAAAAAAAAAGAGAGATCAAAATTTTAGAGAGTCTGTTCCTTTTCTAGGACACAGACAAAAGTTTTTTTCCTTTTAGTGCAAAATCCTCTTGCAGAAATTGAAGACCAATTTTATTTAATACAAACAGTGAAACCTGTACCCATCTCCATCATTATGAAGTACCCAAATTAGATCAACAGAAGTCATCTAGTCACAGTGGAATAATTTGCTTTTTGAAGGTTTTGAACTGTGTCTGAATACTCTCCAGAGATTTTTGTCTTTCAGCTATGTTATTAAAACCTATTTTCTTTTTCTGTTAAAAACAGCTCTTTGTAAAGTATTTTTTTTGGGTTTTNCTACAAAGGGAGATTTCATGATTACAGATGAAGATTAAACAGCAGGAATGTAGAAACTGAGAAACAAAGATAGTACTGCTATATAGATCATTTTAGGGAAAAGCAGATGAATAAAAATAGGCAGTTACCTGAATTGACATTTGTTTCACATATTCTATTTATTTTTAACAGATTTTTCAAACAATGGCAAAATTATTAACCCATGTCCACTTCTTGCTGAAAATTATATTAAATATTTTTCTTTTTTTTTTTAGTTGGAAGCTTCCAAAGGTACATCAAATATTTCAATCTACTTATGGTTATTATTAAAATTGGCAAGGAAATTTACATTGAAAGAGTTTTAATCACTATTCTATAGGATATAAAGGACAAAGTTTCTATTGCAGTCTTTTCTGAAGTTTTAGTAGAGTGAAACAGCAGCACAAGTGTTACACATAAGCAGTTCATAGATACTCATACGATTCTCTCCTAAATATTGATCTCTAGATACAAACCATACTGTGTTCCAATCTAATGGCTGTGTATGTAATCCACAGAATGTGGATTTGTGGGTTTATGCCTATGCCAGTGAGAATTTATAATATGCTGCACTGAGGACAAGAACAATGCTAACAAAGTTCTCCTTGGAAGACTGTTCACTTTGCTGCATGACACAGGTTTTAAGTAAAAGCTAACTAAGTCCCACCCTGTGCATCCAAGGCTCTCTGTGAGAGAAAACCTGGATACAAGCAGCCCAAACCCACCAACTCATTTTTGCCATTTTTAAATCAGAAAGTTCCACAGCCTATACCACAGCTTTCCTTGCCTCAAGGACAGCAGTCCAAATCTCTCCTTTTCTAGAGACCCTGACTATCTCTATGTGTCTTCCTTCTGCTTTTGAAGCTTATTTACATGTCCATCATCACTCAGCAGTGCATGTGATGTTGCCCAAAGCTAACTATCCAGAAATTTAGACACCATCAGCTGAATGTAACACTGACAATGGCAAAAGAGCAGAAAAAACAAAGAAATGTCAGATACATAAATATATAATGGGCAAGATTTTAAGCAAATCATGTCGATTAAGTAGAAAAATGGTGAGCAGAACATTTTGTATTTACTCAAGGAATACCTGCCAATAGAACAAAATGGAGGAATAACATGAATCATTATCTTTTGTTTAATTCTGTCAGTATTTCATCTTAGAGATCTTGGGAATGTTTTTGAGAGGAAGACCCAAAGTATTTTCCCCAATATTTGGGCTTTGGTAGCCCCTCTGTGATATTCTGCTCTCATTTCATGACTTTTGATGCCTTTTCTGCCTAGGATTTTTTCTAAATCCATAGCCAGCATGTAGAATGGAGCAGGAGCTGATTTTAATTCATTCAGACATGTAATATTTGCTTTGCATTGAAAGAGTTTTTTGGGATGTGGTGGGGCAATAATGGGGCTGGGTCCTGTAGGACACCAGGAGCTGCCCCTGCAGTGGCCAATGGCAGCTGGAAATGGCTCCAGAATGGACATGCCGCTGGCCACAGCTGAGGCAGTGACTGCTGCTGGTGGCAGTGCCTCTGTGATAACATATTTAGGAAAGAAGAATGCACTGCACGGCATCTGTAAGAAAGGAATGAGGATATTTGAGCAAAAAGCCCTGCAGACACCATGGTTAAAGTAGGATGAGGCAGTGGAGGGGCTCCTGGCACTAGAGTAGAGATTCACTTGCAGTCCAGTGGAGAAGACCATGGTGGTTCAGGTTATCTCCCTGCTACCCATGGAGGTTCCAAACTGATTAGGGCTGGGAGGTATAGGATCGGTTGAAATTTTTTGTTTGTTTGTTTGTTTGTTTGTTTTTGTTGTGTTGTTGTTGTTGTTGTTGTTGTTGTTGTTGTTGTTGTTTTTTAATACCAGTTCTGTAAATAACTTCAATTTTCTTTCTTAAAGGTAAAAAAAATATCCCAGAGCTAGATGCAATCTTGTGGACATCTGTGTAGCAAAGGTCAGCTATGTCTCAGTGTACCCTTCTATAAGCCAAAACATCACTGTTCTGGTGTGTCACTTTCCTAACCAAAAGGGCAGAAACACTGAGCAGCAGCACAGTCACAAGGGCCTGTCCAGAGAAAGGAGCAGGAGGTGTTAATGGTAGTATCTTGAAGCTTAAGTATTACGATTTTTGGAGAAAAGCATATGAGCTTTCAGTGGTTTTCCACCAATAATACAACTTTTTCCATGGAAAGGAAAAAGTATTTCCTGTGTCCTTCTAAACTGGTTGTTTACGGTTACGGAGTTATTGCAGCATTTTAAAATGAATACCCAGGAACTTTTCCCTGTGATTAGCTGAGAATAAGGATAAAAATAAATTGTCTTGGGACTACTTCAAATATAAGCTGTCACCACCACAATGATGAGAGCTGAATTCCCATTTCTGAAGGTTGTGTAAGTGATGTCACTGTACTTTCATTTTGCCTTATTATAGGAAAAGGGTGTCCTAACTTCTCCTTTTGGTACCAAGGCATTCAATCCCCTCTCTTTGGTTAGGTTATTTGAGGCAGCTGAAAGAAAGAATAAAGAAATGGCTTTAGATAGCAGAGAAATCTTTAGGGATTCTTTTCAAATCACATTTGTAGGCTGCTAATACAATGTTAATTACTTAAATTCATACCTGAAGGCTTTATAAATTTCACCATTTTCCTTGACTGTTATCAGGCAGTAATGATCTGATCCACAGCACTATGCAGCCAGGAAAAAAAAAAAAAAGCAGTTTATTACCTCTGGGTGATTAAGATGTGGATTGTAAACCAAAAGAGAGGAAAGAGTTGCAAGTGTCTGAACTGTGTTACGTAGTCTTCAGTGGGCACATAAATCACATTTTTTTGTTTCCATTCTGTTCTCAGACTGTTGTGTAAATAATGACAACACAAAAAAATTTCAGATTATGGCTAGTCTAGTATGTGATTAAACCACTATTTCTGCTAGTATTCCTGCCACTTCTCATTTCCTAAAATACCAGGAGTAAACAGAAAAAAGGCAGGAATACTTGTCTTGTGGATTTGTTTACAAGTTGTAATTTTAATGTCTGTGGCATCCTTCTGCAGTGCTCTATTGTTTGCTAACAGTGTTTTCTTATCAAGTCATACTGGTTGAATTATTAGCAGTGGGCATGGAAAGGCCCTAAGGATAAGGAAATTGATGGCCTTTAGTGCCAGCAGTGCTACTGGTGAGGAAAATGCACTGAAAAATTTAACAAGGAAGAAAAAGAGTGCTAACTCAGGAACATAATGTAAAACTAAGGATTGTTTTAAAAGACTATGGTGAAACTAAGAGTAATCAGCAAATATCTGTGGAAAGATGTGCTTAAAATCGAAACAGCTACAGAGAATTTTCATATGCATGCCAAATAATCTTGGGAATATCTTATTTTAAATAGGCATAAAACACATGCCGTACAAGAAAGCCTTCTTTTTCATGGAGTGTGTGTTATAATCATATGGGTGAATTATCTTAGATGAAGAAACTGACATCATTTAGCAAAATTTAGAAACATTAATGTATACTGAAATTGTTGGAAAACACTGCCATAGATTTACAGGCCCTGAGATGCACTGATGTATCACGTCTCACATGGAGAAGTCCAACACATGTGAAGGCATCCCATATCCTTTAGCTGAGAAAATGAGGCACAGCTTTTTTTAGCTCATTTTAGTGTTAGCAGGTGTCTGTACTGTGGGAGAGGAAAATGGCATTATTGGAGAATTCTGTTTAGTTGGACTTTATGCTTCCAAAGCTGCTGACATTAAAATCTAAGCTTAAATATGTTTTACAGTACATCTGAAAAAGGTATTGGCTTTGCTCTTCTTTTCAGAGAATTTAATGATGTTGTCTGGAGAGTTAATGCTCAAAGACAAAGCATTGTCTTTAATTTTCATTGTAACACCTTGCATCACTCAAAATTTAAGATCATGCTTGTTTTCTACCATGAATTGACATGGTCTAAGAATGTTTTAATGCTGGCCCAAAAAAAAAAAAATCACGCAATAATATGGAGTATCATTGGTTCTCAGAAGTCCTGTGACACTTTTATGTGAATATACTTGGCATTTCAGAAATATTTCTTCAAATGCTGTGCAAAAGCCCAGGAATATTCACGAGTTTTGCAATAGCATATAAAAAATGTACTTTATACTCTCACCTCCAATCCAAAGCCCTAAAGTACTTTATGTTACAACAGAATGAAGAATCTCAATAAGGCTGCGTTTTTTTTGGTTTAATTTTTTTTGTTTGTTTGTTTTCTTGGCTTTTGTTAGCATACTTGATTTAACTGCATTAATTCTCACACCGGAGGCATTGTCAAAATGTTAACTAATGATTGGATTTTATACATACTTGACATACATTTTAAACTTGGAAATGCCATGACTTGAATCCAAATTGAATTTGAACAAAGGCAATTTATGTATTTTGCTATGTCAGGTTTCCAGCCAAGTGATACTGAGGTCAGCTGGATTCATCCTAAGACTAAAGAGATGATGCATGGCAATGCCTGAACTTCTAGGAAAATCACAAAATATTGTTCCAAATTAATGCAAATGGGCACAAAAAATGATTTTTTTTCTCACTAAAATGAGGTCCAGTATGCTCAGACTTTGGAGTCATTCAGCAGTAATTTATGCAGTAATTTATGCAGTAATCTGAGCCCCAGCATGGGCTTATGTGCCAGTTCTTTTTCTCTACCAACAGAAAAGCAACATACCTGTTCTCTTTGTAAAGGAGAAATTGGATTGGATGGACATGACCAAATACTTCTCATACACAAAATATATGTTTCAACACTAGCATGTTCCCATATGGTGTCCAAAGGAATGAGACTGCCACAGAGAGAAGCAGTGCCAGTTCTCCTCTGCTGGCATCTCTTCCATTTCTGGATTTCCAGAGGATGCTAAGCCAAAGGAGTAAATTATTATCATTTGATGATTTCTGTATGGCAGGATCCTTGCACAAAGCACTGCACAGAAACAACTTTTCTGGGACAAAATAATCTTTAGAAGTTCCCAAAAAGAAAGGTTACTTGAGAAAAATGAATAGAAAAATAAGTGAGTAAATAACTACTTGTGCAGTGAACTGTGAGCACTCACCAGAGTTCAATTAGGGAAACACCTACTGAACTTTTCCTGTTGCTGAACTTAGTATTCAGGTCAGCTTTGAAGGGAAAAGAATCTCAGGTGAACAAGAGAAATAAATTTGCACTGACTTTATCCTAAAAATACCAGGTGCTATTCTTATATATAATATTTCTTTGCACTTCTTCCCCTGAACTAGTACAAGAACACATTTCTCTTTAATAGAAATAGATGCATACATAAATGTTAGAAAGAATCCTCCCCATAATTCATGGTGTATGATAATAGTCCTAATACTTGTAATGATATTGCAATCATTCTGTTCATGATAGAATTCCTTCCCCAGTGTAAGAGAAAGTGTATAAGACTTCACACGTCTTTCAGCAAAATAGCTGAAATATAAACATGTGGCAAAATTGTCCTGAAGTGGAGCTATGAGCTACTTTACCTTTTCCCCACTGCAAACATTTATTAGTTTCGATCCTGTAGGAGGCTTTTATTTCTGTGGTCCTTTTCTGAGTAAGTCCTTTGGTGGTCCTCTTTAGATTTTACTCAGGCTTACATGCTTCTTCTCTCACACAACCATTTGCATACTCTGAAGTGGGGGCCAGCTCACACAGGGTAAAATTCAGTGCTGCTCAGAAGAGATTACATTCCGACTATCTCAGCTGACACATTTTTGAGAGGTACACAACAGTGCATATCAAGAAAGATTCCTCTTCATGTTCAGAAGAGTTTCAAGGCTCAGGACAGAGGACATTAAAAATCCTGTGTCTGGCCCAATGTTTTCTCTTTCTGGATGTCACATTAAGGGAAATTCTGATGTGTTTTTCTTCTGAGCTAGCAGTAAGGGGCGGTTACCTAATTGTCTAGTTATGGAAACAACGTACAGGGACCGTAGTGTTCAATGCCTTAAAACATACTTCCTCCCAGTATCAAAAAAAGTAAACAACTATATATTTACTTCTTCAAATCCAGAGTGCCATTTATAGCTATGGCGTTGGCCTCCTCCTAGTTTTCCTCCTTCTGAAGAGTTGGTGTCAGGCCCAATACAGCTATTTCACTTTGACATAAGTTCAGAAGTTCAAGAAGTTCAAAACAAAGATTTTCAAACAAAAGAAAGATAAAACACTTGCAAATCCCAATTCTGTGCTTCAAGTCAGGGTATTAAGGGAGACTGGACAACTCATCTCTGAAGAAACTTAGGGGAGCTTTGTTTTTGGCAGGTAAGACTCACTAACTGTGCTTACAAAATATGCCTTTTAAATCCCAGAACATATAAGTCACTCCTGTCTGGTTCATGGCAAAAGGTTAGGGAGGAATGGTTTCTGAAACACAAAACATAAAGAGAGAGAAAATAGCATATGGTTAATGCATTGACTAGAGCAGAAATATGGAGATTATTACTCTAGAATTGCATAGAGAATTCTTAAACTGGCTCAAAGTACTTCTGGTCTGTTATTCTTTCTTCTTCAGCAGAGAAAAGGGAGAGGGGAGAAACAAAAGTTCCTCATAAACTTCTTGTATTCACAGATGATTTATTTCATTTGCTGAAGTACCATTTCACCTTGACAGTGTGTGGCAGTAGCGTTACAGTCTCTTGAAAGCAAAGCAGTGTTTGAACCTATTTCTTTTCCCCTAACTTTAAAGCAGGTTAGTTCAGCTTTTTAGAATTCTCTTTTCATAATTTTTTTGCTTTTTTATATCCACCATTTCAAGCATAGATGCAAACTCTAAAATTATATTTTTAATGATTTGTGTCTCATACCTGCAGTTTTCCTGATGACCTGTATCCTGTACGGAAAATTTCTTATGTAGAAAATCAGCAGTGAGATCCTATTGAACATCCTGGGGTAGGTAATGCTAAAGTGTATTGTGTCAGATGTTGTGCAATAGAAACTGCTAAAGACATATTTAACTTATAAGAAGGAGAATCATGTTTTATTGCTTCCTTCTGCATTGTGAATATGACCTTTAATTTGTTTTAAGATTTGACACAGTCATGTATGGATTTTGATCTTTGAATCATATGCCATGGTACAGTTAGTGTTTGTGTGTAATTCTTGAGACTACTAAGGCTCTTCTGATACCCAGCCTTCTTTTTCTCAGACACAAAATGCATGTTAAATACTCAGATAGAATGCACCTATGATATGGTAGTTTCAGTTTTATCTTGAAAGTTTTCTTTCCTATCTTTGATTTAGTACTTCTATATTTTTGAGATTTTTGCTTTCATTGAGCCAGAGATTTATTTCACTGTATTTTTGTCATGAATTATTGGTTAATTTGTTAGCTTTCCTAGTTAAAAACAAAGAAAATTGTTCAGTCTTCTAAGGGAGACTTTTGTAGTGTTCAACACACAGAACTAATCTTGCACTCCTGCTACAAACTCTTTTATGATGAGGAAAGTTCTTTCAAGATGTAGTCTTGATGCTGGCCGATATTGAATGGATATCAAGAAAACAAAAAACATTAAGAAAAAAAAAAACACAACAACAAAAAAAACCAAAAAAAACCACCACAAACAAAACCCAAAAAATAAACCACCAAAACCAAAACAACAAAAAACACACTAAAAACTAAAGAAGGAAACTTATTCTCTAACCTAATATCTATTTAAAGACAGCTTTCACAGGGCTGCAAAGGCATTTAGGACACTACATGCCCTGTCTCTTGTTCTGTCTCCTGACTGTGTGCTGCTTTCTGATTATGGTCGTGTTGCACATCATTAGAGTAAGGCACAGAGAAATATTACACTTTGCCATTTTTAGAAGAACTAACCAAAAGGGTCAGGCCAGTTTACAGCTTACATTAAATAAAATACAGCATTGGATTATCTGGGGATTGTTGAATGTGAAAAGCGATGGGCATGAAAATCATTCTGGCATTCAAAATCTGCCGTCGCTTGAAACTTACACAGTTAAGCTGAGTTTGTTAATTCACCTTGTGAACTGTAGGGAATCACCTGTGGCTTCCACTAGAGAGTTGATAGACTCTAGAAATGCCTGTGCTCTGATGAAACAACGTTCTGTCTTTCATAAAGATTAACACCTAGTGATGTTGCACTGATATTTTTCCTCAGGCCTGATAGTCCTATCAATCATAACAAAACTGCCTGTGGTGACTGAGTAAGGACTTGCAAGACATCTTGCCTGAGATCTAACTCTGCTCTGTTAGCATTTGTATTTTTTTCCCCACCTCTATGATTTTTTTTCTATGGCATATTGAATTTGTTTTAGAACTATACAAACAGGTGAAATAGGTCTGTTATGTAAAATTTGTTGCTTCTTTGGTAGTGCACCAAGGAAACCCAACCAAAAAACCTAAAATCTTGTTGATAACCTGATTCTGAGGGAAATCTTGTGGCATTTGAAGATCAGTATAATTAAATTTCACACAACAAGAAACCTACAAACATATATTGTTATTCATATATTTTTATATATACCTGGTTTAAATGCTATATTTAGTTACAAGGCTTAGGCAAGGAACAAAGTCTTATGATGTCCCAAGAGGTATTTGGTAAGAACTGTTGCCATGTGAAAAAAGGAAATTTCCTTGACCCTTCACTACAAAATGTGTCCTGAATTTTACAGTAGCTGAATCTCAGAAGTTTTAATTGACTTGAATAGCACTTTATAAGCATTCAGAAAATATTGAAATGGGTCATTAACTCCTCAAACCCATGTGCTGGTTACCTGATTTTGGGACGAAAATTTTGGAAAAGTTGATTTAAAAGTCTCTGAACATAGAGCAGTTTATTCGTAGTTTTAGGACAATGTTGCATTAGCAAAGTATTATGGAGATTAGTCAACTAATATTAAATGAAGACATGTAATAGGCTAAAAAGTATAGAAATGGAAATAATCTAGTTACCCAATAACTTAAATATTTCTTCTAAATAAAATTTCATTCCTAAGTATACTTATTTTGCAAAGAGGAGGTAACTAGCCCAAGAAAGGTTTGAAAATTTATTATATTTTGTGCTGTTTGGTATATTTTAAACAGTGTGATGCTCTAGTTATTTTATTGCAGATGAGCATCTGTTACTATTTATTGGGCAAAGAACATACATTGCAGGCATTTCTGGCCCAGTGATTCTGGTACTTGCCAATTCAAATCCCAAGACAAATAATCTTAGTGTCAGTTATGCAGGACATATTCTGACACTAAAGTTGGCAAATAGAACATAAAATGAACAGAAAAAAACCCCAAATAACCACCAAAACAAAACCTAACTATAGCTGAGTGCAGAGTGTGACTATAAGATGGCAAATAAATTAATTGCTGTCATTGTCCCCCCGAGCTCTTCCTCGTGGCACTGGATGGAAGGCCTGCACAATTTCCAGGTGCCACTCAGCCCTGTGCCAATCACTGCTTTGACAGACCCCCAAACTGTTGGGATAGCATTAGTCTTAGGGGATATTTCCTTGTTCCTTTCCAAGCTTAGCTGGAATTGGCAATCAGATGTTGAAATTGATTCAACTCAATTACTTTTGCCAGTTCTTTGGGACAGATGATACTACATGGGCATGTTTTAATCTAGGTAAATTGCCCATGTTTTTCTCTTTTAAAGAAGGATTTCAGTACACGATGGCCCTTTCTTTGTATTTTCTTACAGCTAAGTATTTTGACATCTTTGTTTTTATCTAAGTATTTATTTGGAAATGTACTTGAATCAGGAATTAAAGTCTTAACTCTTCTTCCACTGTCACTTCCTCACAGTATGCTGTCAGAATGATGATGGCAGGAACAGGACTTCCCTGTTTGTCTCCTGAGGCATGTCTGTGTGCATGAACTAAACTTCAAAGGAAGGAAAGGAAATCAAGCACTCGCTTTCCTTCAGGGAGTGCTCTGGCCATGAGGCTATCACAGAAAAAGAAATGTTACACCCCTACTCCCGACTCCCTCCTTCAGGTGACATTTCAAAAGCGATAACTGGAACAGCTATCTGAGCTACATTGAATGCAACTAGACACTTTCTTGCTGGATTGAGCTCCCAAAAATTATTTTGGCAGTTGTATCTCTTGTTTCTGGATCCTACTGTGGTATTGGGACTTGGGATTTGCTATCTAGGTAAGACAATTTAAGTGCAATTTAAACTGATAAAATCTGAAGAGCAACAAAGCACTGATGGATTTTGCTTGCTAGCAGTTGAAAGCAGAGTGTTTTAAAAGTAACTGATTTGTATTTGAATGTCTAAATTCCATCCCACTCCAAATGATTCATTAGTGAATGAGCAGCAGGGAACTTTGCAGGTATTTCACCCAGCTGCAGCACCATGAAGAAGCCTGTAGCATCTTTTGGTACCAATCTGTGTCTATCTATGTAAGTGTCATAGGTTGTCTAACAGAGCTGCACACAGCTGCCTGACTCCTACTGTATTCCCACAGCAACTGGCATCAGAACTTCGTCTATAAGAAAAAAATCTAGCAGCACCATCTTCATAACAATTTTAATTATTATCTTGGTTCACAAAGGCAATCCCTACTAGGCATTTCAAAACAGTCTGAGACACACACAGATTCTTTACATTCTCTGCCATGTGTTGTCTTTGGGGTCTGGTGGAATGATGGTATTGTCTGATACCCCGAAGATGAAGTAACCCTTTGTTCTTATAAGTTTGAGCAACACTAGAATAAGAATAAAAGAATAAGAATAAGAATAATAGAATTAGCACCTTTTGGGGACTAGGCTGAAAATCTGAATATTTGGTCTGATAAGTCTGAGAAAACCATGAATATTTTCTCAGAAATTAACAAAAGTCCACTTTAACCTAGTTGATGCTTAAACATATTGCTCTGGCCCATATCGGTCTTAGAAAGCCATGAAGAAGAAATCCCACTCAGCTCAATTTGCCTCATCACTCTAGAATAAACTATTTTCATGAAAAATTCTAGAATAAAATTCAAGCAAATTAATGAATTCAAATTATTATTTTAAAAATTTGCATAATATAACTTTTAAGGGGTTCCTGTTTGCAAACAAGATAAATAAATAAGCAGTATTCATGCAAAAGATCAAGGGATTTCTGCCTGCACAAAAGCCCGAGAGAGATTGCAGACTAATGTCAAAACACTAAGAATAGTTGATGAATTTTAGAAAAATAAAATTATTTTACAGGGTCATATCCAGAATGCAATGAATCAAGAATAAACAGAATAATCTAACTGGGTATGGCATGGATAGAATCATACAGGAACAGTGAAGTCATAATGTATCTCATTTATCTCTCCTGAAATGATGATTAACAAGCGTCATCCTCAGGACTGTATCAGAGTGAGAAAACCTCTTCCTTAGACATTAGTTAAGTCACTTTTCTTAGTAAAAAATTTAACCTTTCTTCTCTTTTTCCAAGCCATTTTCCCCTCTCATTCTGTACAATCACTGAAGTAATCAAAAGCACAGAAAAATTGGCTACATTAGACTCATGATTTTGTGCTCACCTCAGGCAGGAGGTTTGCCCTCAATACTTATGTGTCTGTAGAAGAAGCAAGATGGGCTTCATGGTCATGGCCATGAGTAGGGTGGTGTAACACTGACTGACTCCATTGTAAAAGCACCAAATCACTATTATCTCTTCATGGATCTTGGTATTTTGCTTCCTAGTACTTTTTATGCATTGTTTTGGTCACCAGAATGACATGCAGGACAGCACTATGATTCCTAAATGTTCTTAATGATGTCCCAATGATGTCCTAAATGATGTTCCAATTTCAGTACAGTAGCTTGATAACCAAAGGTCTAGTACTTCAACCATTTCAGTGTATTCAGATTTGCAAAAAACGCAATTGGTGAGAAGAATAAATATGTGCAATATCTAATCCTCCCATGCAGTGATTGGTAAAGGAAAATGATATGAATCAGCCTGGAATTATTTAGGCATCCAAAACATTACAATATCATGAGGTTACATGCAGTCTGAATACTAACAGCCCAGCATTTTAAACAGCAAAGTCAGACGACTTTTTCTTGCACAGTTCAATTGATTTGCCAGGGAACAACATTCTCCAGCAGTATCATTTATCTGTGTGTTGTACAAAATCAATGTAGGCATAAATAAATATCTCCTGATTCCAATTACCATAATGAAGCTACTGGAAAACTCAGCGGAAGCTCTCAAACAGCTTTCAGCAGTACTTGCATGGAAAACTTGTGGAGCAACAGCAAGTGGGAATATTGTTGAATATTCTGAATTAAAAAGCTTTTACTCCAGACAGCCACTGCCAGTCTGTTTTCAATGGAAAAAATGCAGTCAGTGTTAAGATCAGGTTATTACAACTATTAGAGAGATGCCTCTGCCCAAGTTAAGGGCAAATGAGGCCATATACTGAAGTCAATAATATGGATTTTACTTAGCAGTAAATGTGAGGGGGAGAGAAAGAGATAGAAAGAAAGAAATAGAAAACAGGTGGCGAGGAAGGAAAGAGAGTGACAGAGAGGTAGAGTACAATAATTTCATGATTATAAGACGCACCATTTTGACTAAAATTTTGGTCCGAACCCAA
The DNA here is from genome assembly GCA_013186435.1 of Turdus rufiventris. Taxonomy (NCBI): domain Eukaryota; kingdom Metazoa; phylum Chordata; class Aves; order Passeriformes; family Turdidae; genus Turdus; species Turdus rufiventris. The sequence continues at coordinate 1,292,445 of PYHW01009739.1, read as the reverse complement.
AGTGTGGCTTATAATCAGTTGCAGCTTATATACGGACAAAGAACAAAAAGTTACTGTTTCAGTTTGGAGGACAGGTGTCTGCTGAGAAAGGTAGGAGCTTCTCTTTGAAATGGAGAATGTAAACCCCCTCCCTCCAAACTACTATAATTTTGAAATCAAGAGGCTTTCAGGCAAAGATATGGGAATTAGGAATAACAGTTCTTTACTAGGGAAATTAAAATAGAAATACA
>PYHW01009739.1:1253325-1292058 GCA_013186435.1 Turdus rufiventris | reverse complement strand
CACAGTGGGACTCAATGAGCCATTAGGAGAAAATGACTCACTGGAGGAACGATGGGTTGTGAAAAGATAAAGAACAATGTCCTGCCTGGTTTCAATGGATGGCCCATTAGCAGAATATCTGCCGTGGAGACAAGGATCACAGCCCCCACCCTCAACAGATGNTGATAGAATAGATACCTTTTATCACACTCTGTATTGTAACCCAAGACAGTTGCCAACACCCAGACGTGCGGCTAATATTAGGTGCAACTTATAATCGTCAAATGACTGTAAATAGAAAAATATCACTGCTCCATGGATTCTGATGGAGTCCATTTAGTGCTCTTCTGCTCTTCTCAGTGGTGAGTGCTCCATGAAACATAGAGTTCAATGGATCAGCATATGATCAGGACAGCTGGGAATATCCAGATACCTCCCCTGTGGTGTGTGGGAGAAATATTACAGTCTCTCATGACAGACTCTGGATCTGTTGCAGCACTTGGATCACGTGCAGTCAGATGCAAGGCTTCAGGAATCAGTCAGAGTGGTGCTTTGGGGGTCTTTGATGGTTTATGATGCCTCCTTGACTGTCTCTCACAGAAATGTCCCATATATACATGGTCTTCATAGGGCGGGGGGGATGTTTTGCAACAAGACAGTTTGTGTAAGTGAGGATGGGTATTTACTCCCTCTGTCTTAAACTTGTCAGGGGTTACACGATCACAACCTCAAAAATTCACTTTCTTCCCCCTCAACTGAGGAGCACTGTGTGCAAACCCGGCCCCAGCAAATGAATCTGTGGGCTTTGGAGGTCACAGCTTCTTTATAGTTTTGACATAATGGGAAAAGTCCTTCAGTGTTCTGAACAATGTTTAAGACATTACCCATTTCAGTCTCTTATATGCAGCAAGAATATAGGTTTAGATTGGATATTAGGAAAAAATTCTTTTCTGTGAGACTGGTGAGGTACAGGAACCTATTGCTCAGAGAAGTTGTGGATCCCTTGAAGTGTTTAAGGCCAGGTTGGGTGGAGATCTGAACAGCCTGGTCTAGTGCAAGGTGTCCTGGTCCACAGAAGGGACCTAAATAGATCTTCTAAAAATACTTTTTTAAATTAAGTTCTTCATTAAAATTGCTTCAAATGGGCATCTGGTGCTATATTTAATGCTATTAAAATCAAAATAGAGAAATAAAAGTGTTACAATTGAAAATTTTTTTTTTGTTATTTTTTGTCTATATATCTAGAAAAGAAAACAGCAAAGTGAATGCTCCTTGATTATTCTGCTCACAACTTTTTTGGTTTGGCAAGAACAATTAAAAGGACACAAATCAGACATCTCAGCATGTGCAGGCAGCTTCTCCTTTAATGGATGTGTAAATGTATGTAAATATGTCCTTTTATCCCCAAGAACATCTGATGTACATGTGTTTTTCTGTTCACAAGTTAGACACACTACAGTAACTCAGTATAAGGTTGCTCATATTGCTTTGATGAAAATAATGTGTGTCCTCCCCTGCATTCTCCCCAGATAAACTCTTACATTCTTATATCTGAGATGATGTGCCCATGCTTCTAATAATAAATGTTCTTCTTTGCCTGCCAACGATGTGCACAAAGGCACTCTTAAAAGTGCCTCCATCTGAGATGTCCACAACCAGTTTTTCCAAGATAAAAGACAAATAGGCACATTTTTAAAATTAAAATAATTTTAAAAGGATGATTATTTTTTAAGGAATCAAAGTTTTGTTAGGAAAAACTGAGAAAAAAAAGTTCTTTCCCCCAGTGAAACCAATGTTTAACAAATTTAACCAAAAAGCTTTTTTTTAAAGGTTTAGTGTTTTTTCCTTTCCTTTTTAATTTCTGTTACACTGTCCACCTTGCAAAGATGACATAGAAAAAGAAAAAAAAATAAGAGATGACTGAGGGAAGAAAAAGGAAACAAAATAGAAAAGTACAAACTATTCTGAAAATTTGTTATTTTAAAAATGTGTGTCAACTAATTTTAATGGAAATACCACTTTGAGGATTATCTGATTTGCCCTCATTGACAATAATTATGAAATAATATTGCTTCTAGATTGTACTAGATTGCCTGATTTCCTTTTGCAAGCAGATTGAAGCCTCTCAAAACAATTGAGATTTGAAGCTATTTGAACCATGTGACCTTTGAGTTAATGAGTAGAAGGAATAAAAATTGATAGTTCAATTTCCACTTCAGGTAATGAATAATCCATGGTGAGGTTTGAGTACTTGAATAAATAAATTAAAAAATATTAATTTCAAGAGGTTGAGATTGAATAATAAAGTAAATACTATTTGAGATAATTTCATCAAATATGTTTTAATGAACACTGCTGACAGAATTATCTTCCTTTTTTGGAAGGAAAGAGGAAAACCTGTGTGTCAATTAGATGTGGCACAGGACATTGGAGTAATAATGAATGTCATCATATAAAATTAAGACATAGAGATAATTTTGAGACTCATAAATATAGTTATTATATATATATATATACAAAATAATTTCAAATTTTGTGTTAAAATTTTTCTGCACTTTGAAATGCAGAAAGGAAGAGGTAAAGACAGTTTAGTAGGGAAGATCAAGCAGGTATACAGGTAAATCAAAAATACCCTCACTCTAAGAGTGGTAACCTCCTACAATGTTGTTATATAAAAAAACCAAAAGGTTTTGTGAAAAGTAGTCTCCACTTTTTTCTTTTTGTTTGTTTGTTGGGTTTTTTTAATGGCATAATGCTATTGCTGATGTTTAAACCAGCAATGATAAACCAAAGTAAAAGGGGGGAAGATTTAGAAGTAAGAGCTGATTTTCGCATAGCATGAAATCTTTCCAACATTGCTGAAAAGCAATGTGCAAAGCAAAGTGCAGAACACAGTTAAGTGGTTCCTCTTATTGAATGATGTCATATTTAAAGAGGAAGACAACAGCTGAAATGTTTTGGGGGCTTTTCTGGTGCTCTTTAAGAAACTGTGAAGCTACAGTAAAAAAACCCCAATCTGCCTCCTCTTTTCTTCCTGTGTTAGAGCAAAAGCCACAAAATGCTGATGGAAGATCCAGTGACCCCAGATTTTCAGTTCAGAAGTTTGTAGAGGTTGAGATTCTCTCAGCCTCCTTGTCCACTTAATCTTGTGTTTGTAATTTGTTTGTCTATGCTGTGCTTCTCTTTTGAATAACTAAGTTCATTTTTTAAAATTATAACTTGATTTATTTGATTATAATGTGGTGTGTCACTAATTTCTCTGTATACCCTGTTTTAGAAGGGGAATATTATGTGCCCTGGACTTCACCTGTTATGAAGAGCAATACTATTTCATTGCTGGAAAACTATATTGCCATCTTGCCAGTATTAAGCACTTTGAACATTTACAGGTGGAAAATGCATATAGGATCATTTTGCCTATATTTGCTAAATAGCATTGAGGTATTTTTTATATTGCTCTGCAACAACCCATGAATAGCAGAGTATGGACATGGACATTAATAGCAATACAGATATCTCAATAGTAGTATTAGAAATAATGTAATGACATTAAAAATTACATAGATGTATTTTAGCATCTAAAGCATCAGCTTTAATGGAAAATTAGTATTATGAATATATATTTGATATTCCTCTTCAGAGCTGCACAATGTTTGGGGCAAGGTTCATACTTTCTGTGTATTGCCAAATTTGTTGGCAATATTCTGCACTCATGCGCAGAGAAAATTAATGAGCAAAGGTATGTCCTTTAGAGCCAGATGGAAACATAAAGGTGTTCTGTGTCATGCTGCTCTCAGCTCTCTTCAGACAAAGTGCTCCTCACTTCAGAGCTTTTGTGTTAACCAGTATTTTCAGTGCAAATCTCACACTGGAAAAACCTGCTGGTTTATGTAGTCCATTTTTTTTTTCAGAGGAAATATTGCTTCATAATAAATTTGAACAATACTTTGGTAGAAAACAAGAAATCAATATTGTAACTGCATGCTCAGGGAAATGGATATAATAATTTTACCACCTTTATATGCTGCGAAAGAAAAAGTATCAGTGTGTTTTTTTTGACAGGAAATATTTATTCACACAAAATTGCACAGACCCAATGACTTCAGCTGACTATGTTTTTCTTTACAGTTAATCCACTCCAGCAAAGTGAAAGGTCTGTAAAATGTGTGCACTTGGAAGGACTCCATCCCTTACCTTGACAAAGTACCTTAATGCTCCTCAGTTGCTTAGGCCTGTGAAGGGGCCATTCCTGTTTGTCAGGGCTTTAATCACAAATTTTCAAGGACATAGATGTTCATATTTGCAGCATAAGGAAGCATGGACAGATCTGTAGTAATTACACTAATTCTGTAATTAGAAAAATTGGATGGAGGGCGCATACTAAATGTGTTCTCATTAGTTTATAATGTTTGATTACCAATTAGGCTGTTCATTTGGAAAAATAAACTTAAATTGAGGTGATGAGACCTAGAGGTATATTTCATTAACATACTGGTTCAGTTGTGAGGCATATTAATAGCTAACAATTGCCATTCTTGTTAATAAATATAATTCAAAATCTAAATTTTATATATAATGATTGGAGCACAAAGATTAAAAATAGGTAAAGCATCCTTCTTCTGGTGTAATTGTGCTAACCAAAATGTGTATGCTTACCCTTGGTAAGTTTATAAAATGTGAACTTCATTAAAAGTAGTCTGATTAAATTGTGTAATTGTTATACTAAGCTCCAAAACTGAGATCTTTCCATGCATGTTAATGAGTCCATCCTGTACTCTTGCTCACTGCAGTTAAACAAGCTGAAAGTTTTGTACTGTAGTATTGTAGTCTAGTCTTGGTTTGCTGAACATTGAAAGTTTCCATTGGAACCCTCTGACTGTATCTATACTGATCCTGTAAGATAAAATAGGAAGTACAAAAGTCTAGTGAAAATATCTTCAAAACTGAAACAATCAGTCCAATATAGGTAGATCAGATTAAATGTTTTCTTTCATTGTGAGGGATTAACCTTAGTCTTTTATTCACCTTAGATTCATAGTCCTTTGAGTAATGCATTAAAATATCTTAATACCTAAAATAATTAATTTCTAGCTGAAAGAAACTCAATGAAATGAGAATGAGCTGCAACAGGCAATAAATCTGCTCTGAATCTTCTTGTGGCTGTGAGCTTTATCCTACATAATTGTTTTAGTAAAATAACTTAAAATAGCAAATTAGTAAATCTTCAGAGCTCTCCTATATCAATAGATGTGATGAAAAGCTGTCTTTCCTTATTTGAGTAATCATTAAAGGAGTCCTTTTTTTTTTTTTTTTTGGAAGATTTCTGAAGCACTCTTTGGATTACTGTAGAAGATAAAAAAATGACAAAGTAAGCCATGAGAATTTAATTTCTCATTGCTTTCTCAGGGATATCCTTTCGTTTTGAGACACCTGGCAACTAAGGCCTAAGCCAAAGCCCAGGAAAGAAGCTATGGCATCTACCTACTGGGAGAAACTTTTTGTCAGTAAAAATAGAAAATTAGTCCTGTTCAAATATTATCACTACAGCTTAACAAGATCTTTCTTGATTTTTTTTTTTTTTTAGCATTTAGATTTTAATTTTTATTCTGGGATTAGGAGGGCATTGTAATCAAAATTGGGACGTCCTTATCCAACTCACAGATGGAGTCACAATTTTCTGACATTGAATTTGGTTTGGCTATAAGACATTTTATGTGAATATGTAGTGAAGTGGGGGCTCTTAAGAATGGTTTAGAGAAATGCCTGTCAGGAATCATCCAACAGCACTTTCTCCAGAGGTGTGATGGAGAGCAGTACAAAGGGTGTTCTCTATGATCTCCCCTCTATGATCTTCCTCTCACCCTACACTTCTGTGGGTTATGTGGTCTCTTGAAGCCAGTTATTTTAGAGACTCGATAATTATTTCTCCAGTACAACAAAACTCATGTCTTTTTGGGCAATGGTTATACATTTGGGCAAATTGCAGATTTAAATCACACATCTGGACTACTTCCTTTATGTTCTAAGGATTCACTCAGCATTCCATGTTTGCAATGCTAGCTGTCAGGACACACATGTGCATCGAACTGTGTTCTAATGTAAACATACTATCCTCACAAGAAAACTGCTAAGAAAACCTTAACCACTTAGTTCTGATATATTTTAAATTACCTGCCCATTTCCAGCACTCTCACTTTTAGAGATAGCTAAACCCAACAGAATGGGAAAAATTTCTCCTTCTACCTTTCAATTCAAATGAAGTCAAGCAGAAGATAAGTAATTTTGTACTATATATGCAGCCATCCCAGACATAAGAAAAGGGGAGAACAATTTTCTGGACAATGTGATTTTTTACCAGGGTGCTTGGTTTATAGGTGCACTTTTCTTTCTTCTTCAGAGATCTGCTAATTTATTCCAGAAAAAGGCTGAGAAAATATAAGAGGAGAAAGAACACATTTCAAATCTGGCACCTGTCATAAGTGCAGTACATTTCATAAACAGGACACTTTGAAGTAGAAGATGTAAGCTTGTACAAGTTCATAAACCACCTTGCAAAATAGGCTTTTCAATTTCACTTAGGACTCTGAACTACTGCGTTATAATTATTTAAAAATCTTTTAGCTGTGTCTCCATGTCTGTGTACTTCTTCTTTATATCTCTTGAGAATGCTGCTGTTTGTCACACCCAGCATCCACTTAATGTTGATGTCAGAGTGGGCTGCAGGGCAGGAGACTTGTTCTGCCTCTTCTCTAATTTACTGCTGTGTTTTCTCATTCAGCCCTTGTCTTACCAGAAAAGGGGAATTTCTTCATCTGAAAAGAATGAATTTGTTTTGTCTGCATGATAGCACAGTCTCCAGAAGGTGAAGAAGCCCTGTTTAAAGTAACAGAGGAGTCAGTATTCACAGCCTCAAATCAGAAGTCTGGATGTTAAATACAACCTCCTGTTATAATGAGCATAATTTAGGAAATTTTTTTTAAAATATGAGTACTTTGGATTTATGTTGTGTTGAAGATTTCAGCTGTAAAATCAACATATGCATGTTGTCTGTCTCTCTCTTATTACCTTTTTTCTTCCTACCACTTTCATCTTGCTGATGGTTTTGGGTGGTTCTCAATTGTGTTTGTAACAGCCGTACAAAAGGTGCCCAGTGAGCCTACAGCTCCAGGGAGTCTTGGGGTTTTTGGCAAAAAGGAAAGCTGTGACAGAGTTCACAGTATCACTAAAGGGCTGCGGTGGGAAGGCGCCGCTGGAGATTGCTTGGTCCAGCCTCTTTGCTCACCCAGAGGAGGACATCCCATCAGGTTTTGAGTATCTCCAAGGAGAGACTCTACAGCCTCTCTGAGCAACCCATGCCAGGGCTCCTCATTTACCAGTGGAATTATTGAATCCATACTCAAGCAATTATTGAATCTATTCAAATTAGATAAACAGGACATGTAGCACATGCCTATATTATACTTTCTGCCAGGTGTATTTAATTAAAAAAAAAAAAAAAGGAAGGAAAAGAAGAAAAAAAGCACGTTAGTTCTTTAGTTCTTGCAGAAAAGCAGCAATTACAGTACTGTTGCATACAATGCAACAAAGAAGCACCCAAAAATAGTCAAGTGAGAAACTTGGTCTGAAGAAAACAAAAGATGAATTCCAAGTCCATTGCTGGGGATTAATTTGAGAAGTGTACTTTAAAGTACTCTTAAGAAGATGCAGCAGTAATGGCATAAAAATAATTTTATGCAAAACTCATGCAACCTGATTTGTCACAAAATTAACTGCTTTCAAAATAATGTTTGCTGTATTTCCCACAGGGGAAGTAATGCTTGAAGCTATCACTTGGACATAATTTCAGTGATCGAACAAGGCTTTTGTTATTAAAAAATATTAGAATTCTCATTTCCATTATTTATTACTCTTTGGTAGATTTTCTGTAGATTTTGAAATGAAACATATTAAAAATAAAATTTTAATCAGTGCATATTACTCAAAGGTCATATGAAGACCCAGAATGAGAATGAAAGTTGGTATGGCAAAGTTTTTTTCTTGCAAAAATTTTTAGTGGTGCACAGGAAATAGAGGAATACGATTGACACAGCACATCCATGTCCACTGGAGAGTTGGACTTGGTGAATGATCCAAGGTTTTCCTTTATTATTCTGTTGATCATATGAGTAACACTCAGCACAACTTTACATCTGGGTATAAAATGGAGAAAAAGGTAAAATAGAGAGAATGAAACCAGGATTCACTTGTAAGACCGTGGAATCTGAGGGAGAATAAAATAGAGATTATATATTGTCATTTAATGTTTTTTCATTTTATGTATCATTTATTGCACCTGTGCCTGAAAACAAAGACCTTACATGCAATGCACAGTGCAAATTCCCTACAGGCTTCATTAAATGGTTTAGTTGTTTTGAGCTATGACCCTGTTAAACTGAGATGTTTAAATCAAGGCTAATTGTAACATTCTGAATTTTGATTTTTTTTTTTCAATTTGCTGTGGGATCTGCTTTATAACTGTAAATTATGAGCACAACACTGACTGGATAAGTTCTATCAAAGCAAGGAGGAAGAGATAACTGGAAATTATGATCATATCCAGTAGCCTACTAATTTTTATCATGTATAGTATGCATTTACGAGTTCCAAGTATATATTCATGCATTGTGTGCTTGTGCATATATCTATACACATGTGTATATATACTGTTATCAGAAAATTGCAGATTTCTCTCCCTTCTTCATTGTATGGGGGCAGATTATTATGATAGCCACAGTAATTTCCCATGAGCCATTTAACAGCAGAAGGGCGTGTCTGCAAGCCCCTCCAATTGCACATCATATATATATACGTATATATATATCATATAGTATTGTTGATATCATATATGCATATATGTGATAAATATATCTTTATATGCTCATATTCTGTAGATATGTTTACCTATACGTGTACATTAGTACAGTGTGATGAGAACATCATTGCCACAGACTGCTATGTTCTCTAATTTTTGCAAAGCTTTTAGTTTATGACAGAATTTGCAGATTTAAGAAATTATAAAATTGATACAGTATATCTAATTTAGAGAATTTCTAGACATTTTGTAGTTTAATTTATATATGCTTCTTGTTACCTATGTTGAATTGACATTGTATACTAGAATGGATCTAGTACAAATGAAATAAAACAGCATTAAATTTAATAAAAATAAAAATGTGTACACCTTTTGTACCATAAATAATTAGTCAGTGAAGCTGCTCTTCAGAAAATACGGTGGTTAATTGCCTAATAGTGTGAAAACAATAGGATATTTGACTAATATTCTACCTAATTGCATTAGCTGAGCTGGAAATGTAGAATGGATGCCAATAGTCATGACGCACAATAAAATATAAAATTACCCATTTAACAGAGTAGAAAGAAATACTCCCCACAGACGTATGAATGCGTTCTTACCAATTATGTATTTGGACAGGCATAGATTTTAAGGCCAGGAGGATTAATTCTAATTATGTCATCTGATAGATGATGATTAGAYGTTACAAATGAAATACTGATCCGTGGTCTAATCTTGGGATCTATTTGTTTACATTTGTACATCCCTTAATTATTTCCCAAAGAATTTCAAAGGTATACATTTCAATTCCTTTTTGATGTGGAGCATCAATGTTTGAAAATAAAGCACTTGCGTTTTATAGGCAGGTCATCTGCAGTACAAATGGCTTTTATTTTTGAAGATAAATTTTTATATTTTGATTTAAATAAAAAAATAGTGGTTACAAGATGTAATGATTAGGAAAGAAATAATTCATACAGTAGGTCTATATTTGTACTCCACTAGTTTAGATTTTGCTGTTGTTCTAAAGACAAAGTACAAAAATACTTCAAGTTAATGTAAAATTAAAATAACATGTTGCAAAATTATTCATAATGGACAGTAGATGCTACAAAAAAATAGTTACCATAAAGGCATAAAATCTGAATTTATGCAAGTCACATATATTTTTTTGTGATTTATCATCTTCAAAGGAGTTAATAGTTTGATAGTGTCATGCTATATAAAAATTAAAGATGTTCTTTAGCATTTGAGATTTATCTGTGTCTGTTGGTTGATTTGAACCCCATTTTTCATTTCCTTCTTTTACCAGCTTGGCTTCTTTTACTTTTCATTTTCCTGTTTATCCTTTTGTGTCTGCTCTATATCATATTCTATTATTTTCTTTCCACATAATTGCTTTTACTAATTCATCTGTTCCTTATTCTATGACTCAAGAATGATTTCACTGCCAAAATCTTTCTTTCCCATAATTTTTTAAGAGCACTCTTTGATTCTCTTGTCCTTGAACTTCACCCTGTTCCTCTCTGCTGAACCTTTTCCCCCATTTACCCTTCTCCAGATATGGGATCATTAGCTTTTTCCCTGCTTGCATTTAATAAGCTCAGCACTTTGGTTTTTTTTTTTTTTAGTTCTGCATGTATAGTCAATGAATCAATAACTGCTAGATTGTCACATGCAGAAAATTTAGTAATTTTCTAAATTCAGAAGCAAAGCTTTCCTTTTCCCTTCCCTCTGCCTCTCCTTTCCAAAGACTGCAGATTTTCTAGTGCTGCTCTCCATTTAATTTTTGAGACTCTCTTCTCCCCAGTCACTCTCTTTTTCTAATCATGCCAGTAGAGTGCTCTGATTTTTCTTAGTACACCATTACCCCAGGTAATACTGTCACAGGAAAGATTTTAGTATTATTTTTATCCAGGACAGAGACTTTCCTGGTATTTGAAAGATGTGAGAAGTTGGATGTTTGGGCATGATACCCTTTGGTATAAAGACAAGCAGTAGCATGACATGAGGTGGAGATGAAAGGCTCTGCCATGCTCTTGGAGCTAGCAAATCATTGAATCAAAACTATCACAGACCAGTTGTAGCAGGGAGAGTCTGCATCAGATGCCCTTGATGATAGATTTTCAGACTCTGTGGGTGTATAATGAACATCTGCTTTGATGCTTAGATCTGACCTCAGGCTAATTTCATATTCATTTTATATCACAACCACCTAAGAGAGGATATTCATACCTCTCTTTCAATATTTTCTTTCTTCCTTCTCTTTCAATACTTTCTTTCTCTACTGAGTCTTCTTTTTCCTTATAATCCATCTTTCAAATTTCTTATTTTCTTTCCTTCCACCTGCTTCAGCATATATTTTCATGTCTTCCGTGACATTCTATTTTAACCAGTGTCTAATTTACCTTTTTCTTACAGCACTGAGATGTAGTAATTGCTGAATTTGTTCCAGTATCGTGTAGTGCAAAAAAGGTTTCTCTTCTAATAACAGAGGCATGATTCTGATCTCATGTTGCTTAAAACTAATTCAGCTCATAATCTGAAGGACATTCCTCTTGATTTATTGTAAGTGCAATAAGGTCAAGCCCTTTGAATATGGTATACCTGCAACATTTCATTTTCTGTTTCATATGTCCTTAAAATATATTAAATGATGTGTTACAGAATCTGCTAACACTTATGAAATTTTACAAGCGAAGACAAAGCTTGATAGCTTATTCTTTTGGGGACAGTTTATTGGGAGGATTAAGATTAATTTTAATACCTAGACACCAGTGATCAAGAAACCAATATTTATTTATCCATCACTTTAGACTTTGTCCAATACACAGATTTTGCTTTCATGGGAATATCAGTAGTTATTGTTCTGTTCTACTGTGTTTACCTAAAGAGCAGCAATTATAACACTGTTTGAACACCTTGTATTTTAGTTTCCTGATCCACTTGAAACAACAACAACAGTTTGGTCATCTTTACACTTGACCTGACATACATATTTCACTCACAAACTTTAATCTCCTGTGGCAAAGATTCTTCATTCACGAGGTGTTAGCCTTGGTGTTCAGGCTTTGAACATACCCTCTTTTATTTCTTAGGAAAGCTTGTTGGGCTTTATTGCCAGATTTGTCTTGAAAGCCTTTCAATGTCTAGATCTATTTAATATTTTGTCCTCTAAACAGTCCATTCTCGTCTTATGCAGAATGAGTGTTCTCCACTGCCAGTGATAAAGAGATGTGTCTTTGTTGTAATAGCAGTCTGCTCAACTTAGCTGGCAAATCAGAAGTTCTTTAATACATCAAGATCTCATCTTTGGCAGCTACCTGGATTTCTGCAGTGAGCCTTAGATTTTTTTTATCAAAGTGTAGATTCAAACCAAACTCTATTAATATCTTTGCAATTAATCTTTTAGCTGAGATATTTCTCAGAAATAATCTGTTATTTGGGGCTGACTACAGGTTTGAGGTGGCTGATACCCAGATTCTTAGGCATATTAAAAAGTGTTTTGCAAAAAGTTCCTCAAGAAAAGTTAATGAGGTTCAGATAGCCTTCAATTCAAACACGAGTACTCTATATGCACTATATTTGAATTGCTATGGAACTACATTCAGAGATCTCCAGTGACTGTGAAAAAACATCTGAATTTATATGCTGCAGCTGTAGATTTTATAGGTTATATTATTGTGTCCTTAGCAAAATGAGTTTCAATGTAATAGTTATGAAGATATGATATTGTTACATATTCAATGCAGTGTTAGTGACAGTGTATTTCAAAGACAACTTTGGAATTATAATTAATGCTTATTAAAAAAATATTTTTCTATCCCATAGGACAAAAAAAAAAAAAAATTAAGTAGTTTTAGGAGAAGAAAGTTCAGTACAGTAGTTTCTTACAGATCCATCTTTTCTAAGACTATTGAGTTAAACAGAAGTATGAGAATAAAAGGAAAATAATGCAAAACACATAGGAGATAGTTTTGTTTGGTTTATTTTTCGCAATACAGATTTGCCAGGGAGTTTGTGACTGATAAGATCCTTATCTAATCTCCCAAAGGGCACACTCAGTGGATGACTAGATTACACTGAGATGCAAAAGTTAAAAGTAGAACATTAAAAAAATATCAACTCTTATGCCTAAAGGTTTATATCCAAGTATATTAGATTTAGACTGAAATGTAATGTGGGGGCATATGTTCATGCATCATTGGTTATGTCTGCCTATAAAGTTTTTAGTACTAACCTCTAGAAAATGGGATATTAGACTGGATAAGCTGTGAGTTGGAAACTCTGTCAGTTTTCTCAATATATGGCCATACTGTAGTTGCTGGCTGAGTTTGAATTTGCTGTACTACTTGATACAGCAACAAAATTGTCAGCGAATATGTATGTGTTAGACAAATTACCTGCCTCTCTACTGGTCAGAAATAATTATTTGTTTCATTTACAAGTGACTTGTTTTATGGGACGTATTTTAGCTGGACAGTAAGAGAAGCTCATGATTCTGATCACATCATTGGCTGCACTGAAAGAAGGAAATATTGTTTCTACTTACTAGGATGATGTAGTTTCTAGCAGAGGTGTTTCCACATTGGCCATTGATTATTCAGGTTTCAATAACAAGAGATGAGTGAAATGGAGGCGTACAATATTGGGTACCTGTTAGGCAAGATATGTGACAATTCTGTGACCTCTGCCTCAAACTGTGATTCCTCTAAAGATGATGTCTAGGAATGAGGTGTTCCTCCACGCAGTGAATGGGCTCAAGGAGAAGTCAGTAATGAGCTGGAATATCATGTACTCAGACATAAGATTTATTTTCACATGTATTTTATAAGAGATGCATTTGAGACTTTTAAACTTTTTATTTAGAAAACTTTGAGAAGACATTGAAAATAGAGGATACTGGGAAATAGACTAATAGCTTTTCCTCCAAAATAGCCCATGTATATTCAATGTGTATAATTAAACTGAGATTGCAGTACATTTATTACATTGCAATGGAAGTCCCATGCTGTTTCAACTTATAAAATAAAAGAAAAAGTAAGAGAAATTAAGCTTCAAGAGTACAAATTTTCATTGGCTGAACTAAAATGACATGTTATTTATTATGTATTACACCAACCAAAATAAGTATTTAGATTGTCTATCTTTAGGTATCTAAATACCCAGGTTTTTAAAGTTATCTTTGTTTGGCTATTTTTTTTCTTGAAAAAATAATATTTGCCCATGTATTACGTCATTTAAAAAAAAAAATTCTCTAAATAATTTGCCTCAGTGACAATTTTAGACAAAAGTGTTTGTGATATAAAAACATTAAAGGGATTGGCAAAATTTCAACCAATTCTTTCCCTTTCATTTTTGGAAATGAGAGATTTTGGAAAAAGAAGGTTTGCTTATGTGTGAATATACAATTGATGAGATTTAAGATGAACATAGTTATAATCCAGACATAAAAGACCCAATCTGCAGATAGGCTCAATATCTTGGCGTTCCATTTTTATGATGGAAAAACTGAGATCTCAAAAACTTATTTGCTTTGAAGTTATTAAAGATAGAACATGATAAATCTAAGAAGCGCAGGTTGGCTATGAATAAATTGAAACTAACATATAGAACATCACTGATGAAAGAAGAGAGCTTAAGGTAGAAAAAATGTAGCTGTTTTTACATGAAGTTTGATATGTTTTTGTCAGTGCTACATAAAATGGATCTTGGTAAAGGATCAAGGGTCATACTGTCCAGCACCGGGCCTTGGCCAGAAGCCTAGCACCAAGACAGAAGGCCATGTTCAGCAAGAGGGATTGGCACATTTTCTTCAAAAGTCAGTCCTACACTGGTGTTTATAGAGATACTGCTTCAAGTTCATGTAATTTCTCTAACTCAGTGAGAAGGAGAATAGGAAAAGAAAGACTTTATAGGAAAGACCTTAAGTCTCAACTAGATTGGAGTGCTCTTGATAAATCCAGATGAGCCAGAAATTCCTTTTGGCCCTATGGTACTTTTCTTGATGTACTTGGTATTGAGGATCATCACCTGAGGAGTCATCTATTATGAATGCAAGACTGGTCAGCAATACAGAATAAAGTAAGACTTTCAAGAATGGTACTTGGAAAAGATTCTAATGATTACTTTTTCTACCAGGAAAGCTGCAGGTTTTTTTTATTATGACAAATCTTTCTTTCTTTCTTTGGTCACAATAGAGAAAAAATTGCCTAGGCTTCTACCTCTCTGTGTTAGAATGCTATTTGATTCTGAAAATAAATGGGGAGTATTAACTGATTGAATTACTAGGTACTTAAACACCTTTCTCTGTCAAAGAGCATTGGACTTAGGTGATCTGGGCAGGTTGTCTGGGGCTATTAAACACTGTAATTTCCTTAAAGTTAAAACAGCTTATTCAGAGAAGATTCTGTTGCCAGCCAGGCTTAAGTAGCAGTGATACAATCCAAGATGTTTTCTAGCAGTGACACCAATTTCTTGCCTGATGTTAATCTGAATAACTTCCTTCTGCTGTTAAAGATCCAAGTGACAGACTATCACAGTTTAAGCTCTTCCCATCATTAACTACTGAAGTGTCTTCTTTGGTTTGTGCTGTCAACCTGCACAAAAGCTTTTTTCTGAATAACAGATTAGGGATGGTTGGTCAGAAAGTAGCTGCACTTCTTGATATTGAAATTCCTTTCTTTATTAAATCTTTTCCTTTCTGTCCCCAGCTTAAAAAGAACATCTTTTTGCATATTCTCTCTGATTAAATAAATAATTCTTATGTTTGTGCTGAGGGAAATATGAGGGTGAATATTTCCATGTTGCATGGCAAATTCTTCTAGAAAAGCAATATCGAAATGCCCAAGAAGAACCATCACTAGTAAAAGAATATCAGTGACAAATGTATGTCAGGTATTTGGGTTTTCTTAAATGCTTGCTGGAGCATAAGGCACATTTAAAAAAGCTAAATATTAAGGCAGCAGAGCAGTCAGGGTGTGGGAGAGGACACTGAAGCTCCACAGTGACTTGAGTCTTCTTGCAGCACAAACCAGCAAACAGCCTCAGCCTCAGGTCTACTCTGCCTCGAGGGTGCAGAATATCTGAACGTGAGGTGATGGAGCAATTTGGGGTGACTTGCATGGCAAGTGCTATGTAATAGGTAATAGAAAGGTGAACAGATTTATTTTATTTGAAATTGAGGCAGTGAGAATTATAACTAAATGAAATTGAAGTACTGTCTTGACCTTTTATTATTTGACAACAGCTGGCTTAATCAACAAGCTCTGACATCATACCTAAAAGTCAGACCTTTCTTTTTACCTTACAGTAGAAAATGACTGAAATGCAATTAAAGTCATACTTTGTGTATAACCAAATTTCCTTGTGACTGCCAAATGATTTTTGCAGCTCTGAAAAGAAATAGCCTGTACTTACCTTTCCTTTAGCTGAATACAGCCTATGAATATCTCCAACACTGAGCTCTTTTTTTTCTATAAAAGATTATTTAAAGTTTTTAATCAGTTCTCTGAAACCAAGAGAGGCAAAATCTCCTACATATATTTTTCCTGTGCTCTAAGTTGCTGACATGCAGTGACTGTTGTAGATTGAATGTGGTGGCAACAGCATGTGGCTAATAATTCCTCAGCTCAACTTTTGGTTTGCAAAGACTTACAGAGTGACTCCTGTAAGGACAGCAATTTTGGAGGAGCTAGACTCAAACTGGATTTAACCCAGACTTTCTCTGGCAACTGCAATTATTATTTCCCTGGATTTGTTTCCAACTCTCCTCTAGGTAAGCATCACCTACCTTATAGGGTGTTGTGAATGCCCCTGCTCTTCCAAAGCTTATTTTTGGTTTTATGTCATGTATTGGTCTATGTATCTTAGGTTTCTCTGGCTTAAGTTGGCACAAACACTAGGACTTTGAGTCTAACACTGGTGGTTGCCTCCTTACCTTACCTATTTGTTTAAACTGTACAGCTGAAAGTAAATCTCTCCTGCACACCTTCTTTGGCAAAACTGTTGTTCAGCCAAGACCTAGGTTTTGTGACTAGTTGCTTCATTAACTTATTCTTTAACTTCTATCAAGATGGAAGGAATTGCAAGTAAGAGTTCTGCCTTATCAAGGCTCACTACATATTAAAGCACTTAGTATTACTTTTTGATTTAGCAGAATTAATGGCAAGTATATTGAGAGCTACTTGAGATGACCACATCTGTACAGGTGTCCTTTTAAGGACAGCACTAAAAAGCAATTTCTGAGACCTTTCCAAACTTGGTTTTATCAGGCATCTTGTTTTAGTTCAAGTTATAAAAATTCTGGTCATGTAGCCTTTAAATGCCAATATGCAATATTTATATGAACATCTAAGAGTATTTATGCCTTATTCTGGTAATGCATTTAGCATGCCATGAAAATGTTCCATTAAATGCTCCTAGAGTCAGAACTTAAAAATAAAAACTAATGTTTCATTAGCTATGGGGATATCCAGAACATTTCCTGAAAGTAAGTTACCAATTCTTAAATCTTGTCCTCAATAATATAGATTAATTTTGTAAAATTTAATTAATTTATTCTCAGAATCCAACAGACAGAGATTTGCCACTGAGCTATCTGAATGTATTCAAGAAAAGCCTCCTAATACTGTATGTATTAAAACTGTGGTATAGTTCTTACAACTGACTCAGACTGCCTTCCTAAGTGTCACCTGATTCAGACTAGAAGTGACAATGTAATGATATTCATAGATGTACAATAAAATTCTCTGAACAAGAATTGTTTTTAATATTTAGGGGAGAGTAGCAATGTATATTCCATTCTAAGAAGATGCTACAAATTCATTCCAGGAGAACAGAACTTTTAAAAAGGTGTTTTAAAGTTGCATTTATGGTGCTTGAATTTTTTTCATTATATAAATATTTATACATACTGCTTATAACAATGATTTGGGCTATAATATTAAAATTTTATCATCAAGGTAAAGAATTTTATGACTGATCCAGTAAGAACAAGAACTGAAAATTATGCTTTTATGGCACAATTTTCCTAGACTGCCACTAATACTCAACAGGTACAAGAGTACATCTTGGATGTGCTTGTAAAGCATTTTTTACAATGCTTTTAGTTGTGACATTTCCAAGAAGGCAGAATTATTTTGTCTCACATATTCAGCATTTAGGATACTATGGGGAACAAGCTTAAGACATAAGACTTAGGCAAACAAAGAAGAAGCAGAAACAACAGTCATTATAAAGGAAGAAGAGGAGTGTAATAGGATATCAGCCTGGCTAAACAATGGGTTCTTCTTGCCCCTTAGACTTAAGAGACTTAAGTTGGAAGTTTACAGAAACTAGTTCAGATTCAAGGGGAAGATGGCAGAGTAATAATGCAAAGGAATAAAATTAGGAAGTGGAAGGCACAAGAAAGACCAAGCTAGCTAGTAAGGGACATAAAAAGTAATGAGAGAGGCAATGTACAGTAATTTCACGACTATAAGGAGCACCCTTTCGACTAAAATTTTCCCCCGAACCCGGAAGTGCGCCTTATAGTCCGGTGAGCCTTATCTGATGGACAAAGTTCAGAAATTTGCACACCTGAAAGTGAGAGCTGTGAGCCGCGGCGGGAGCCGGCAGGGCCACGGCTGCCAGGTGGAGGCGGGGCGGAGTGGTGGCAGGTACATCCCGGCCCTGTGCAGGTGGGGTGGCACCCCAGCAGGCATGCCTCAGCCCCAGGGAGGCTGGGTGGAGCGGCAGCAGGCACGCCCCAGCCCCGCTGGGTACAGGTGGGCCCAGGAGCCCACTCCATCCCTCCTGATGGGTACAGGCGGGCCCGGGGGCCTGCGGCTGCCCCGTTGAGGCGGGGCCTCGGCCAGCAATCACGTGGGGGGAGCTGGGGGTGGATCCTCACTGCAAAAAAAAGTGCACCCTATAGTCTGGTGCGCCTTATATGATCTACAAAGTTGTGAAATGTGCTGGCTCCCAGGCGGTGCACCTTATAGTCTGGTGCGCCTTATGGTTGTGAAATTAAGTGATAAGGGAAAATGATGTGGGAAATGTATGTTGTAATATATGCTGCAGGAAAATGTCATGCTACAGTTAAACAAAGACAGAAATTTATTTGTAAATGGCATAAAGAATGTGAACAGATGGATGACATTCCTTGCCTCAATGTTTTCAAAGAACGAATGGGATCTGCAATCAGGTGACTCACGCAAGTTCTGTTTATGACAAAAATATACAATGACAACCTAGAATAAGGAAAGGGTTTAGTGAACACCTATGAAAGTCAGATACTTTAAAATTATTGGATACAATAAACCTTATCCTATATAATTTGAAATGGTGACCTAAGCAATATATTGTAGTGATTACTTTAAAGTGTTATAAGAATATGATGAGATACTGGACGACTAATGAGAAACAAAATAAGACTTCCCTGGGCCAAAGTATGGTTTGTGAAAACTGAATTATAAATTTACCACTTACATTTTTCAGGAAAATTGTAGGAACAAAGAAGTGCCAAGAAGAATAAAAGATGATCAGCAGTCAACAAAGATTTATTGAGATCAAATAATATAAAAGAAATCTGATTTCTTGCTGTAATGGAGAAATAGGACTCATGAGAAGGGAAGAAGCAACAGATATCTATTACTTCTGTGTTAATACAATGGTATTTCTTGTAAACAACCTGGGGACAAGTATTCTAGATAAAACTCTTATAAGCTGTCTAGAAAACTTGTAACTGAGATCACTATCAAATGGAGAAACATATATATTGAACTTCTACAAGTGCCTACTGACCTAGTACTGGCTGCTGCATTTAGCAAAATGAAACTTCAAGAGAACGGGTTAATGGACTGGGATTGAACTGGATTGTGATGAATTAGAGAAAAGGACTGAAAAAAAAAGTTTAAATTCAGTAAAGACAAATATAAATTTTTCTGTTTTGGTATGAGCACTCCAGAGCATAACTATGAGCTATGAAATGTCTCATTTGCTAGCAGTGCTACTAAAAAAGTCTTTCTGGTAAAATGGATTACAACATGACTATGACTCAAACACTGACATTTTGGAAAGGGCATATAAACAGATAAAAAGTGTGTATAAACAGCAGTGTAGCTGTATCTTAAGATCATTGCTCAGTTTTAGGCACCTTGATTCGTGAAACATATTGATCAGTTGGGCACAATCCAGTGAATGATCAAAGGTTTAGAAAACATCAAAACCAAGGAAAAAAAGTTGAAATGGTTATTTAAAATCTAGGGGAGATAAGGTTGTAGAGTTGACTGAAAGTAGCCTTTAAAAATATAAAAGACTGCTGCAGAGAAGAAAGGAACAATTTGCACTTTATCATGTACAGAGCAAGAAATAGTGCTCCTAAATGACAGCAAAAAAAGATTCAGTTTAGATGTCAGGAAAACCTTTTTAACAATAAAGGTAGTAATGCACTAGAACAAATTGCTTTGGGTGCTGTAGAAATAATTTGAAGTGTTTGAGAATAGGTTAAAAAAGCACCAGTAAAGATCATTTAAAGATGGTCTGGCCAAAAAGGGATGGGAAAGGATGAAGCGCTGTTTTTCTCGGTCTATTTTTTAACATTTCTGTGGACCTGCTAGAAAATTTTGGCCATGGATGAAAATTATACAAGGTTGTGTCAAGTACTACTGAATCCTGTAATGAATATGTAATGCAAACAGTGGGGACAAAAAGTGTAAATGCTTGTCAAGCTCAGCAGAGCTCAATGATGAGGTTATCAAGAAATGTGTTACAGGGGATGTTCCTGATTCTGACATGGAAGTTTTGACCTCCTACTTGGGAAACTGGGAAAGATGCCTATAGATCTTATTATTCATCTTATTATTCTCCTTTGTTCCTTCTGTAGTATTTGAAGACATGAATGTAAAGTATTTGTATTAAAATTCCTCCCTGTCATTGAGGTCAGTGACCCTCTGGTGATCTAAGCAGCTTTATAAAGCATATTCTAGAAGCTAATCTGAAAAATACTAAATTTCTGTGACTTTACTTCTTCCAGAGAAATTGTTTGATAGCTAAAGAACGTGATTCATGAGTCCCTGCTGATGACTTGCTATTAAGGACATATTCCTGCTACATGCAGCTGATTGTATATTACTTGCTTCTGCTATGAAGTACAATGAGATCTCCTGAAAAACCATCTCCATAGTCATTCAAATTAATTATTTTACAATATTTTCAAGGTTATAATTTTAGATTTTATAGGAAACATAATGGGGATGGATAAGACCAAGAACCAGAAGGTAGTTTGATTCACCCTTTTCTCCTTCTCACAGGACTCAACAGGCTAATACTTTTTTCTCATGCCTTGAGTTGAAGAAAATCTGCTGACAGAACCTCAACACATATACATTTTGGCACTTCATCCTCACTGTCTAATATACTACTAGTACTTTAATAATACAGCAAATCCTTTCACCAACCTCACCAGAATACCAACAATATCTCCATTTGCCTTCCTCACGATTCAAGTTCTATCTTCACACCTCAGCACAGCAATCTCCCCCTATATCTTCAACTTGCTAAAAACTTGTTATTGACTTGAGTCTTTCTACTTTCAATATAGTTTGAACAGTGATGTAATATACATAATTTCAGACTTCTGTAAAAAAAAAAAAAATTGTCATACTCCTGGCCTTTGTTTTTTGATATCTCCTACTGATAGAATTATGTCAATTGCTGTGCATGTTTTTCAAGGCAGATCACAGGGAAATTTTATGTGCTAGTTTATATAACTTTCACGTACTTTCACTCAGCACAGCATACCATCACAGAAATTCCTGATTTATGAGAAAAAATTATGTGCTTTTGCATGAACAAAGAAATAAGTTCTGGAAAGTCTCTTCTTAGGATGACATATTATTCATTTATCAAAAACATGTTCAAGAAAATTATGTGTGAACTCTGAAAATATGATCAGCTTTGACATGAATAATGGTTATTTCTTTTTACTTTTGTGAACTCTTCAGCAAAAAATTACAGATATTACACAATAATATTACATGAGCAATACTTGAAAATCTGCTGATGTAATAGAGCTACCTCTTGAATAGAAACTAAAATAAATGTCATTCAAAATATAACTTAGACGTAACCTGCAAACATGTTGTAAGCGAAAGAAAGATCTAGAGACCAATTAAGCTAGAAATAGTGCAAATATAAAAGGCAAAATAATTCTGAGTTTTCCAACAATTACCTATAGCCTGAGGCTAAATGATGGCACAGAAAACTCACACGACCCAGTGCCCAGCTGTCCATTAATTTACTACAGGTTGCTTGGAAGCTGTTGACATAAATGCTGTCAGAAATAGCATTTCAGCAGATCAGCATTCTACTGATCTGTAGAATCCAGTCTCTCATCTCCCACAGAGTTCAGAAGTGATTGCATTCAGTGACCTCACTGGCTCTAATTAGTTAGGGAAAGCAAATAAATAGATCCTTTCTATCTTTTTTTTCCCTGACTCTGTGTAAAAACCAAACATACTTTTGAACAGTGGACGATGATAAACATTAGAAATTTCTATTTATATCTTTGTCTTGTTGTGCTCACAGAAGTCTAAGGAAACCAGTTAGTACTGAGAATATAACCCTGTGCTTAAAAGTAAATGCTCTCACAAATAAAATACTGATCATAAAATTAATTCAAAGGCATAGTCAAATGTTAATATCGCTGAACTATCTATGAATTTTTTATGTTGGAAAAGGCCCCTAAAATCATAGAGTTCAACCACTGACCTATCATTGCCACAATCACCACTAAACCATATCCCTAACAAGTTAGCAGATGTGATCACCAAAAACACTCGGATTAATCAGTCCTACATAAATATTCATTTTATCTGTAAGAAGGAAATTTTCATAGCAGTATATTTTTATTTGCAAAAATATATGTCCTAATTTCAAACTGTGCTTCCTTCATTTGGAAACCTCATTAATTAAGCAAAATTAGTAGGTTAGTTTGCTTTTTCTTTATTTCCATGCATTTTAATTTTAATTAGCTAAACTCCATTAACTTTCCACAGTAACTACCCTATTCTTACTTTTTTATAATTTAATTTTAATTGAGATTGGAGATGTTTGAAAGCAAACTCAAAACCAGGGAAGAGCTCAAGAAACAAAAGACTGTAAATGTAATGAACAGCATCAAGTGACCTGACATGGGAACAAATGTTCTTATATATCAGTTTGGGTCATAACTTTCTACACCAACAGAACATGCTGTAGGATGATCATTAATGTCAGAAATAGCTAACTTCTAGAGATTAATGTCTCCTGGAAAATGTCGTAATTACCCATTCAACATTATAGGAAAAAACGTTCTTTAAGGAGATTCAAGGGTTGTTTTTTACACAGTCACAGTGACCACCCCTTTGAATATATTTACAGTAACTTTTACTTAACTATTAGATAAGCAAACTAAGCTTGTTTGTTGCTGTTGCCACCAAGAAAGAAAGAAAGAAATAAAGACACAACGGACCCTCCCATCCTGTATTTTTACACTTCTATTCTAAGTTTATACTCTTGGCAGGCCATTGGTATTGAAACCAGCTCTTAAATATTATGCTTGAAATTCAGGCTTTACAGTGCTTCATGCGGTGTGTGGGACAACAGAACTAACTCATGAATTGTGACTGACAAAAGGATAACAAGACTTAACAGTGATAGACTTTTGGCTAAACACACACTACACATTTACTCAAGGGAGAGATTTTAAACTTTTAAAAGCGTTCTTGAATTCTGTATGTGAGATAATTTCAGAATTTCATGCCTACATTATTCATAGCCAGATTATATTGATTCTTTTGTGTTTAGAAGACACTAACTATATTTTGTTACTTATGGTTTATGAGCTACTAGCTTCAGAAAGGAAAAATTCCATGTGTAAAACTCAAGGAATACAACCTTAATTCCACTTAAATTATTTTAACCTGCAGCATTAACACAGGTGTAGGTCTTTGAATGTTTTTAGGAATTAGGCAGAAACTATTCCAGCTTATCTACTGGGATTAAATTCTTGACTAACAGGAGCTGATGTGAAAACTCCAAGTCTGGAAACAAAAGAAATACAAGCAACTGGGAAGAGCATTTTGGCTTTTATGATGAGGGGCTGTAGAGAGATTCTCTTCAGCTTCTGCTGAAACAGGCATCTCAAGCACAGTTCTGGACACGACCTAAACCAAAACCAATTTCCCTAGCTAGTTACAGTGGTTTGCAGCCCCACTAGTTGATACGATTAGTATATAAGAGCTTTTTCATTAATCTGTTGTTGACAATATTGAAGGGTTTTATATTGTAAGGACTCTGCGTTTGGAAACAACCTCACCATTAACCTTTAGCAAAAAAGGATGCAGACTGGCTTTGGATTATACTTAATGAAGAGCAAAATCAGAGATAGAAGCAAAGTCAAGCCCATTAATCTGGAAAGCATTACCTCTTAAAGTAGCCAGTTAGGATACTTAAAAACTGAAGACAGAAATTAGGTGAGATACCATATAAATTCTTATGTGACAGGACTGTCCAGCATTCTGTATAGAAATTTCTGTTCCACTATTCTAACAAGCCTAAGGTACAGAAAACCTGTATTTCCTGATGTTATTGCTTATATGCCTAAAATTAATCATATTTTTAGGTGTTTATAGGATTTAATGTATTTTCCCAGGTGTATTTCAAGTTAAAAACTTTCAACTTTCTTTTTAATGGAGAATGAATCTATTATTTTCTGTGTAATTTTGAGATTTAGCTTCAGCATCATGAGGGATATCTTCTTTGAATAACATCTTGCTGAAAAAAATCCACTTTGAAAACTCTGGTATAATCAACTTCACATTCTGAGTAGGTGCCTATAGAATACATATGTAGCTCATGTTTCTTGTCAAATGTGAAGGCATACCAATACTCATTGACCCCTGAATTTTATTTCGAAACAAGTCAAACTAAAAAGGAAAATGTCATTGTCTTTCTCATTAGAAAAACTTCTAAAAGAAGACAAAACAAACCCAGGCTGTTGGTCCTTTCTATAATTTACCTCTGTTTTGTGAACAGAAGGGAAAATAGCTATGTTAAGTAATCACCTGGCACACGCTCCTCTTCCACCGAGATGGGGTTTTACAGCTGGCAAACAAACTATTCCCTTGCAACAGAGCTTTAGCAAAAAGCTCCTGTTCTGTCTGTTTTGGATGAGAGATGGCATATTGAATGTGTCAGGCTTGGACTCTGCACTTTCCCGAAATCTCATCAAAACCTAGTGCCTGGACATGTGAGTCAGATGTCAGGAGTGACAAAAGGGCCAGCTAAGTGCTTGTGGTTGCCCAGCCGGCAAGCTGTCGCTCTGCTGTCAGAGAGTAATCAGTTTGATAGGTCTTGTCACACATGGAGAGCACTGATTTTGAAAAGAAAACCAACAAATAGAGAGCTAGGCTTAGAGCAAAATAGTTCGTGCCTCTATGATTTTAAATTAGGGTCACATTTAGGCATCTTGCCTTATTCTTTGGATGGGATTATGAGCAGAGTGTACTTCCTCATTCAGAGCTACACTCACTGCATTTGTAATGTGGTTTGGGGGTGAGAGATTATAATATCAGCTCAGATACACCACTTGGTTCATTCCTTTGAAAGGTGCAGTGACACCACAGGCATCTGATCCCCATTGACTTAAAGATTCATTCTCACTCACCCAAATGAAGGAAATAGTAAAAGCATAGCCTTCAGCCCAACCAAAATACTTTCTCTTTGCCTCCACAGTGCACAGACAAGGATAGGCAGAGGTTTGGTCCTGCTGGAGGGAAACTGAAGACAGCAAAAGAGAGAAAATAGAGAGCACAGTGTGTTTATTCCCTCCTTTCTGGCTGGCAAACTCACTGAGGAGCTATCGAAAGATCTGTGTCACTGTATGTGTCTTTGGACAACCAAATAATTATGCCTTCTTTCTCACTGAGCTACCTGACAGAGGGGAACAGAAAACTTGGGGCATTCTCACTCCTGGATGATAAAACCTTGATCCAAACAACCAAATGCAAAATAAGTATTGTTTTCCAAGGTCTATTAAGCAGTGGGAATATGTTACAGAAAAAATTCCTAGGAATTAATGGATGTTTTAATACCACTTGCAGTTAAATTCAGTGCTAGTAAAACAACTTGCAAGAAAGTTAAATATCAGTGAGCTATTTCACTATGGAAATGGTTAGATCCAGATGTTTTAGATGTACCTGGCATACAGGCATCAATGATTGATGGTGATTGTTATGGTCACGGGCAACTCTAAATACTGAAGATAACAGAGCTTTCCAACCCTTCATTGAGCAGCCACCACCCTGGAATGAGAAGACAGGGAGACCTCCATCTTTCCACTGTTTCCCACAATATAGGGATCAAGTGTGCTTATCACTATAGAAATTGTCATTCTCATTTATTGATTAACTGCTACCCCATATAACACCAGAAAAAAAAAAAAAAAAAAAAAAAAAAAAAGCGGTTTAAGGATTTCCTGAGCTTCTCCTTAGCTTGCTCAGCTGTGGCCTAAGTCATGTGACCAGGCTAGTTTAGCACTTGTTGAAGGACAGTTAATTTGTGGGATGCTGCCCCGTGGCAATCCTTGGAACTGGGACCTGATGCTGCTCCTCCTGCCTTGTTCTGTTGCTTCTTTCTGATGTGAGCGAGAGTTTTTCCCCTCTCTTTCCTTGTCAGTCTGGTTCCTACATTTGTCCACAGAAGTGAAAGGTGAAGATTTAAATCTTTTCAAAGTGAGGCAAAAGAACTGAGGTCTTGGGATACTTGGATTGATCTCAGCCAAGTAAAATCACAATGAATTGGATCATTTGCTCATAAATGCTTGTTCCTCATAAATACATAGGATTCATCTTCTCCAAAACTAGGATTTGACTTTCAGCCTTACGACAACTTTTATTGGGCTACTACGAGGCATTATTAGTGTTCCACGGGGATTTTCAGAAGGAAAATCCCATATCAAAATCTAAATGTAAATTATTTGAAGGATGAAAATAGGTGGTTTTCTACTCAGTAATTCAGTGCTGAAACAAATAAGAACGACATAAAATCAAATATTGCCTTAAAATGTTATTCTCTACACCTAGGAGGAAAATATTTTCAAATGCATATATTGTCTGCATAATAAATTCTGCTGGATTTCATTAAAACAGGTATCTTCTAGAAAAAAAACACTTATTTTTTCTGTGATTACAACAGAATTTCTATATTCATTAGGCTCTGAAGTAGAATTAGAAGTAGTCTATCCTTGTAAAAAATATAAATTATATATTCTGAGGAAAATCTATTCCTCAAATTTAAATCACATCTGCCATTGTTTGCATTAAGTTACTGAAAAAACTCATTTAATATATAATACTTAGAATATTGTATCTCATGCTCTTGCCATATGCCTTTATATAGAGAAGGAAATGCAAGTATCATTTTTAGTAATATTATATACTTATGCTAGGTGGGGTTATTTATTTAATTTAATGATTTAATTGTTTGGATTTTTTTTCCATGTACAGACTCATGAGTTTACCAGCATATCTGCTTAAAATTTTTTTATAATCCAAAGATCGCCACCTTTTAAACCAGTCAGGTTTTCAGGCTTCCTCTCAAATACATAAAAATAGCATTGTATTAATTAAAGTACCAGGCATGAGAAAAAAAATTGCATTTTCATTGATCTCAGGTGAAAATAAATTGCTTAGTCTGTTGAAATTTTGTAAACTGCAGGGATTACTCAGGCTGTGAGACAACATACAAAAGCTTGGTTGACTTTTAATTTTAATCTGGTTTTTATGTGTAGTCAGGTGCTCATGTAACTTTTGGTGAAAGAAGAAAATGGTTTTATTTGATTTCTGAATAGATGAACTGTTTCAGGTTTGATGGATGTCAGACAAATTTCAAGAGAGTTAGAGAAGGGAAGGGAGGTTTAACATTGTGTGACTGCATATCAGTTTTAAAGCAAGTCACTTTTTATAAAACTCCCTAATTACGGGAAATTATCGTTATTTGAAGCAACCTTAGTAGATATAAGGTGGAATATAATCCCGTTTCACTGTCTGAAATTTAAATTAAATGTTACAAGACATATAGTAAAGGACCAATAACGGCATTTCAGGGAAGAAAATGCCATCTACTTCATTACCAAAGAGCACACAGGAAAGGGACCCTTAAGTAGTGTAAGCAGCATAAATGTATGTCTATAAAGTAAGGCATAAGTAGTCAAAATAAGCCAAGGGCTTTTTTTAGCAATAAAACCAAGTGACAACAAAATGCTGATTGCTGGTTCTCAATCCAGCACCGTCTCATTAAGGGACACAAAGTAGAGACAACTGTTTCCTTGCTCTTTGGCTGATTTATCTATCCTGGTTGTTCTGGGCTTTTTATACAGGAATCGCTTGGTACCATTTACCATCAAAGACTATTTTGAATGCATGGCCTAGAGGGGTGGTGATCTTTAGTTCATTTTTATACACTCATGGCATGGCAGCAAGAGTAAAACGCACATAAAAATTCAGTAATGTGACAAAGTTTGAGAATTGATTAATTTTTACTTCTACATAATATTTTAAAATATTTGCACATCAATTCAGGTTTTGAATACCTTATGATGGTCATAAATGTTTTACTATAAGATACTCATTGAATTTTACTTTCTCCTGAGTTTGATGTTATCTTTGTTTATACCATCTTGGGTACCCTTTTGCCCTGCTTCATAACATGGTATATGAGGTTGGAACTTAACTTTTTTCTTTCATTAGAATTCAATCGCGTTTAGAGACCTATGTATTTTCTTTTTCTTTGCTAAGTTTTGACTGAATAGCAGCTGAAATATATTGAGTATTACTCTTTAGGTCCTTTAATTTTTCTCTAAGTCTTATTAAAGTGGGATTATACTTCTAATGGCCTCTTTGTTTATTTCAAATAATCTTTATACTTTCTATTTGATTGTAATAATATTTTTTTCTCCATGTTTATGTATCTGTAGAGGAAGCATCTGTTCCAAATAATGTAAATTTCTAGTAATATGGAGGGTTTGTGCTCTTACACACTGGATTTTACTGTATTTGTCTGTGGTTATTTAATCGCATAATTCACTTTCTTATATGGTTTTATGTACTTGAAGAGATTTATTTTCCAATGTAAATCTACATCCCTATGCATCCTAATTTTATTACTCTAATTATTGTCTTTTCCGTCTTACTTTCTTGTCTCCAGCTCTCTAATTAAAACTGTCTGTAGTTTGTTTTAGGAAAGAGTTATGATGGCAATCCAGGGCAAACCTCTTCATTTAGCTATTAGATTTATTAGGCAATCCTAGCAGTCTTTAAGGAAGAAGAATTAACTATATATTTTTTTGCATATTAATCACAACTAAAGTAATCAAAAATTTATTACCACACTTGTTCCTGGTTTAGAAGACACTTTACATTGAAACAAATGGAAACATTGAAGTCTGAGACTCTTCAAATCCCACCCTTGCCACAAGAGGGTCTTTATTCCTTAGACACCATTTGTGCTCAGCACCTTTCTGAGGATGCCTTTTGAAGCCAGGGTTTCACACATGCCCACCCTTCAGCCCATGCATGCCAGTTAGTGTTCAGGTGTGCTCATGTGTTTTGAAGAAAGGTGAAACAAGAGACAGCTGCTAGTCTCCAGCATAGCCAAATGAAACTAAAAAAACCACAAGTGCTTAAACACTGTAATGAATATGAAAGATGCTGGCAGGCTCTTTTTATCAATCACCTTTTAAACGTGTAATTGGGATCACCACAGGAGATCATATTAATATGTAAAGGAGGTAAAATTAAAGAGAATAGGTGAGATGAGATCACAATGGAATTTGTGAAGCCTCTTTTATCTATGAAGACCAATACACTGCAGCTCAAGTATGAAGTGCCCCAGGAGTTATGTAGTATCATTAATCCATTTAAGTGGCATGTGGGCTAAAATTTGAAAAAGAAAAATGAATAAATTCTAACGTAAATCACCCAAAAGTTCTCATACACTTAGAATACACAAAACAGCAGAAAACGTAAGCAATGTGCTCTGATCTTCATGCCTCACAGTGCTGGGTATTTTTCCCAAAACAGGAAGGGACCAAAGGCCTTCTGTGTAATCTCCATACTCCTCTGGATAGAGAGCCCTGCAGGGCTGCAGCATGGCATGGATGAAGCTGTTGAAACACTGTTCTCAGCTACTCTTCAATTGCTCTTCAGGGAAAGGTAACACCACCCTGTGACCAACCCAAAAGACAGGGCTGGTAATAGACTCTTACACTTGCAGCAGGCAGCCAATATTTTGGACTGTAATTAGGAACTAGTGAGAGGATCAATTTGGGTACCACAGCAATGTCTCCAGACATTTTATAATAACTATTGTGACTCTTTATTAGGAGATGTCTGGTTTGTTTTGTTTTTCAAATTGTCATAGGAGAATTCCATGATAATAATTTTCTTTAATGAACAAAGTTAATTGTCACTATAAAGTTGCTATTTTCAAACAAATTTTAGAAGCAATGTCACAAATTATAAATTATAAATTCCTGATGAGCTTTCTGAGTTTAAATTGTATTGTGATATATGTTGAGTTTTTAGAGGTTATATATAAGGAGTCGGCTCTCATATTTTAAAACAAAAAACAAATTTCAAATAAAGCCTGAATATTTTTTTCTTTCTTGATGAAGTTCAAAATACAGTGTCTTATTGTTGTCTTTCATGTGGGCAACAAAAAAAAGGAGTCATGAATAAAAAGGAAAAATTTATAAGGCAAAACCCCATTATTTATTCACAGAGATTGAATTAGAATCTAATTCAAACCTTATTAATCTCATTTGGGGAACTCCCTCTGGCTTTAGTCATGTTCAGCTCCAGCTCTTTAGTTAAGTAATTAATATTCTGAATCACACTATAATAAGGACCACATAATTTATATGTTGGTATTCTTCTGACTTCCAGAGCATTGGGGAAAACTGCCATGAGCAAAAGCACACAGTTCATCTGAGAAAGCACAGCGGTTTTACTGCACAGATCTTGTTTTATTTGTCTGTCTGTAAACAAGTTGCTTCCAGATAATTAAATGGAACTATACTTGAAGGCAAAGTGGTCCAACCTTTCATTCTCTTAAGAGAACACCTAAACCAAGTGGATATTTTCTGTCTTCCAGTGTTATCCACAACCAGCTTATCTTGATACTGAGAATAGTTTGTTCAGATTTTCAGTAACAAATGCAACAGAGAAAATACATTATCAGTCTTTAAGGCTGTACGTGCCTCTGACAAAATGCAGAGGTTTCATTTCATGAAGTTTCATAGCCCCCATCAGTGACAGTGACAATCTTATATTCCCTTTTACCTGTCACGTTTCTTTCCCTGTGGCAATTTGTATGTAGCTTTCTAGTATTATTTCCTAATGCTCCATGTATCTGGGAAGGAAGTTCTTCCATTCTCCAAATATTTGGAATTTTACATTTTTTATTATGCCAGAAGAAAACTAATGGAAAACTTATCAGATGTTCTTCTACAGTTATTTGGATTGAAGGTTTGTCATGGCATGAGCACTACAGATAGATAAACAAGAGAGACTGCACATTATGCTTTGTGATCAGGGAGTTAGGAGAATTAATTTCAAGTGCCTGTGTCAAAATATATTTAGGCTAGAACTACAGAAGATAATTAGTCCACAAAGAGAAGCTGAAAGAGGATATTTTCAGAGAATCTGATAGACTAGACGGTGACATGACATGAGGTACAGTACTCTGGTGTTTGAGGTAATTGGCTGTACCAGAGATTTGTCTTTACTGCTTTTAACTGACTGAAAATATTTCCATTTACCACTGTTTTAGGTTCCAGTGGTATTTGTCTTCCTATCACTTATCCCTCCCAAAGGATAAGTGAAAAAATAGTCCTAGTCTGTTCATGTTTGACACGCAAATATGTTTCTTAGATTCAAGTCTTGAGCACAGCTTTACTTGTGCCTGTTTTCCTTGAATTTGCTTGTCATTCAAAAATAATAATTTGTGATTACTCAATCCACCGATAAAATACATTTTCAGAGATTTCAATAGTTCTTAATGTTCATAATGATCTTTTGAGGAAAGACTCACAAAGGAGGTGCTCAGTGCCTCCCTGAAGCTGTATTTCTCAGGTTACTCACTGGTCTTTGTGAAATGAGTTCAGTGGTGAAGCATCCTTTGACTGAACTCTTACACAGCCAAGGTGGAAAGGCACTGGCCACATGAGGAACTCCTTCTGAGAGTTCTTCCTACAGTGAAGATCAAGAGCAGGGATAATGAGTCATCCCATGAAAAACTTGTGATTTTCTCTTCCTGAGTTGTAGCCTGAGGAGAGGTGGTTGTTTGCTGGAGGGTTTTTTTTGTTGTTATTGTAATTGTTATTGCTGGAGTTTTGAAAAACAATTTCCCGTGGTATTGGAAAATTCCATTCCTTTGGAAACTCTGGTAGAAACCTTGTTACTCAATGAAGGGTCTCCCTTTTAGAACTTTACCCCTTTTTTAACCCCAATCTACACATAAATCATTCTAAATAGATCCTAATTTCATGTTCTTGTGTATATTACATCCATGTAGTAATTAGCAGAGTAAACCTTGCAACTAAACTTTGTCATGTTTTTGCAAATCTGTATAAACCAGTTTTCACTACACCTTTTTCAATTATGCTTTATGGAGCCCAAAGTACTAATTTTGCTATCATATTGTCTGTTATTACAGCAATTTCACAACCATAAGGAGCACCCTTTTGACTAAAATTTTCCCCCGAACCCAGAAGTGCGCCTTATAGTCCGGTGCGCCTTATATGATGGACAAAATTTGGACATTTGCCAACCTGGAACTGAGAGCTGCGAGCCACATCCAGTTTATTACCAATTCATGGCCAAGGTAATTTTCTGTCTTTAGAGAAACAAAATTCAAAAGTGTAATTAGCATTCATGTAGGTCAATTATTTTATACTTGTGTATACAATAAAATTTTTCCAACATTCAAAATTAGCAAAGAGCTTCAGGTCTCAGCTATAAGGCAAAAAGATTAGTAGCAGTGGTATTTTGAATGTAAAAATTAAATAGTCATTACTACAGTCAAATCAATTATGTGTGCCATCATTAAAATTTCAGTGTGCATATGTTATGCAAATGTATAAATCATAACCTTCCATCACTACTTAGAATTTACTAAAATAAAATTATTCTGCTCTGGTGAGATTAAAATAAATGTGAACAAATTCAGAGCAATGTGAATTGCTACTTGGCCAATACCTTCTTCTATAATCTTTTGTTCTTTAATTTTTAAATTAGTAGATTGCATGAAGAGGGAATTGACTAAGAGGATCTACTAACAGAAACTACAAAGAACCCCTTTTTTGTCAGAGAATTTTTGGTTCTTTTTCCTGAAATATTTTTGGTGCTTGGCATGCAACGTTCTTGAAGCACAGCTAACCCTGGAAAACTATCAAAAAACAGTTTTCTTATTCAAAGATAAGCAACATTATCGCATTCATGTTTTTATTGTTCTGACTACAAATACCACACCATCATTACATCCCATGCTCACAAATCAGAGAATTTATTTTCATTCTCAGTGTACCCTTGGGTACTATTTTTCAACTCACCCATTTTAAGACTACACCTTTTTTTAAAAAAAAAATCTGCATTTGTAAAAGCAATTTGAAATATTTTACTAATATCTAAGAATAACAATGAAGTATGATAAAATTTTCTATGTCTTTACAACTCATGCTTTTATATATTCCCTCTTTCTAGAATAACGTCTTTTGTTAAGAACTTATTATTAACTTTAAGGCAACTACAAATATTAAGTGTGCTGTGGAAAAGTAAACTAATGTGAATGACTCCTTTCATGGTTATCACAGACAAGACAGCTTATGATAAATGTTAATACATTTTGCAAACTTCAAAGTTCTTCAGAATTATCTTAAAAGCAAAAAATCCTTTGTGAAGAATAACCTGAAGGTTTGTTTTTTGTTGGGTTGTTGATTGGGTTTTGTTATTTCTTATTTCGACTGCGGCGTGTGTGTGCATGGGTGTCTATTGGTTGTTTTTCTTCCCAGGGAAATGCAATCAAGGAAAGTGAAAGCAAGATATAGGGCAGAAATTCTAATGCAAATTTTAGTTAAGAAGCCAGTGACACATGTCTATACTTACCTACTTACCTGCTTAATCATTAAAATAGCTGCATAAAAGAAAATCTGTGCAGTTAGATTTAATGAAGACTACTATCTGCCTATTTAACCTGTTAAACCTATACATATATACACACACATTATATTAGACTTAGTAAAAACACTGTACACACATTTGGGAAAATATTACTTAGAGAAGTGCTTCTTTATCAGAGATTGATGTGTTTATTTTTTACAAAACATCACCCATTTAATACTTCAGTGATTTCCTGTACTATTAGTTATTCTATTTGCTTAGTAAAATACTTTGCAATGTTCATGGTTCATAAATCTTTTCTCAAATGTTAAGAAAGGAATTTATCAAGACTTTGTTTTCTTTTCCCATATAACCCTGACTCAGTCAAGTTGTTTTGATGCACTATAACATTAATCTTTACCATCTTGACATTCATTTGGGCTTCTGCTGCATGAATGTCTCCCTTTACTGTCTTGCACAAACTTGGCTATTGATTTACAAGTAAGAATGTATTCTTTGTAGTAGAGAGCATATTTTCAAGAAAGCTCTTAGCTGACTGTATCCAAATCTATAGTATATTTTCTCCAGTGTATGTCAGGAATCAAATATTTTACATTTTGAGGATAGATAAAAGCTTTGAAATGGAACCAGTGTAAATAAAAGCAGAATTTAACATATTATATTTTCCAGATTAGAAATACAAAGCTTAATTCAGAGCTTCCTTTTTATTTTCTCCTATGTTTGGACTAATGGATTTCTGTTGCCACTGTTCCTCAAGGAATCAAAAGGACAGCAGTTAACACCTACCACTGGATGTATAAGCTGAGATGAATCAAAATATTTGTTAAATATGTACAATTATTACAACAGTGTAATTCAGCTATGAAAACAATGTAGTAATAAATTAATTTCTGTAACACCTATGGTTTATTTTTATCAAAAATATTCTAATCCCTGAAAACCAGAGAAGAAACGAGTACGTCCATCCTAAAAATAATAGTCTGCAATACTAATAATATATTTACATTTACTCTCTAATTAAGAAATAATTATTTGGCATATCAGGGGGAATCTAGATTTTTTTTTCAATATAAATAGTACAGCGAATGAAGAATGAATGGGCCTCTCTTAGAAATGATATCAACTGGTTTTACAAATAACTTAGTGTATATTAAAGCCAGTCGGTGTAATGATACCTAACATACCTGAAAAGAAAGGACAAAAATAATGAAATCTAACAGATATTTAGAAATCACAAACAAACCACTTCCTTATTGAACCCAGGTTAATTTTTTATCTTGGAAATTTTATACCAAGAAATATGAAATCTCTAAGAAATTCTCTTGACTCTTACAAATTACCAGTCCTGTGTTACTCCATTACTTAGTATAATAAACCCTTTATCACAAAAGTCAAGTAAAAATAAATAGTTACCTTCTCACAAAATGACACTTTGTAAGCTCTACTGCAGAATTATTGAAGACCTTAATGCTTGCATCTTCAGTTATATAGTTATTAACAATTGTGCAGTTCTTCTCAATTTTACACTAGTTTAGAAGATTTGATTTGCTTTGCTGTACTGCTCTGTGCATATTTAAAAGTTAACTGCATAGGTTTTGGTTGCTGTGAACCTCTAAAACTGCTTCAGAAATGGCAAAGGTTGACATCATAGATGAGCTGTGATCGTTGCAATCTAGTGAAGAAAGTATTAAAGAGCAGTATCCTAAGAACACAACTCCCCCAAGTTTTCAGGCAGCCCAGTGCAGCTGATAGTCTCAACAAAAAGCCTGAGAATTAATCCATTTCAATTTAGAGACAAAATAACTACAAATTATTTGATTATCGATATTCTAATGCTGACACTGATAATTTTTTTTTTTTTAATTAACAGTTATAGGCATTCAAATTGCGCAAAAAATGCCTAAGGTCTCATGCTTTTGCCTGTTCAGTTATATCCTGAAATGAGAGAGTCTGAGCAGGGACAGTTTGAGTTCATATACAATGCTGTTTTCACCCAGGCATGACTTCATTAGCTAAAACTCTCTTTAAATCCACGCACCCTGAGCAAAATTCAAACCTCTGCAACTCATTGTATTCTAAACTTCTTCCTTGAAAGAAACAAACAGAATTCAAAGGAAATGGACCATTTTCACCAACATAATTAAATTACCCAGCTTAACTATCCCTTGCTTTAAACTTATCCAAGCAAGATTTTTCTGTCAAACTTGATGAGGCTCATAATCCTTTTAGTAATCAAATCAAGACTGAAGAATCCAAATGCCACACTGACATTTAACAGATGGTTATACAGACCATTAAATAAATACTAGTTTTCTGAATAATTTGCATTTTTGATCTCAGTAAGGATGAAATTATAGCACCTGAAATAACCTGATTTTGAATCAGGTTGTGGTTTTCTTATATATAGGAAAAGCAAAAGTTTTGAACTTTTCAGATTTTTTTTTTTAAAACTTGAAATATGGAATGGAAAATTTAATTTAATCCAAAAAAGGAGCTACTTTTAGAAACCTGTGAGCAATTTTAGAAGTAGAAATAGGAAAGAGTTCCTTCTCAATTATAACACTATCTATTCCTACTGTAATGCCACGTACTCACTTTTTGCTGCTATAGAAATTCTTATTACTTAAAATTCTGGAAAGTAATGCCTC
The DNA here is from genome assembly GCA_013186435.1 of Turdus rufiventris. Lineage (NCBI taxonomy): Eukaryota > Metazoa > Chordata > Aves > Passeriformes > Turdidae > Turdus > Turdus rufiventris. The sequence continues at coordinate 1,255,396 of PYHW01009739.1, read as the reverse complement.
TACTGATGGATGATGCTCCATCAAGATATCTGCTGTCCTTCTTGATTACTATGTATATTATTCCTATGTTTTATGCTAATATGAGGGAAAAGAAACACTTTTAAGAACTATTTTCATGCTTTTCATTGCCCTGCTTTCTTCAATGAGTTACTCTAGTTTATGTATTATCTATTAAAAATTATCCTTGCCTCTGAACCTGGTATAATAACAGCCTTTCATGAAATTATAATTGACATAACCAATAAAATATTAATCTTTTTTTAAAAGCTTTGAATGTACAGTATAAATATTCACAAGTTGGAACTTGGTAGTCAATAAGAAAATGCATTCAACTAATCATTTTCTATGGAAAGCTTTTTATTTTAAAAACTTTTTATGACCAGGCTTGATCTTTAATGTAGATTTTCACTTACAGAAAGAACATCTTTGTGTTTCCCAAGCATATAAATTAACTCCCTGATTTATGTAATTCAGGTTCATGGCTCAAGGAAACTGGGTGAGGTTTAGAGATGAGTGAAAGGATGTAAGGTCCTAAAGGCAGGAGTCCCCACACAGGAGAACCCAGAGCTGGGCAGGAGCAGGAGCACTGTGCTGAGCCCCCAGCCAGAGAGGTATTGCAAAAGCACCGCTGCCCAGAAGCGTTCGAGTGGAAGGACAACCAGTAGGGAGCCCACACAGCTTCAGTCAATATCTAGCTCCACTTCATTGTTGGTGTGAACATGCAGCTGGTAAGTCCAGCTGGCCCTGTGCTGTCCATGTTTCAGACATTTCAGGTTCAGTCAAGGTGCACAGCCATACGCAGTTATGCATATTCTAGACAGCAAACCAGTTAATTTATCACTTCTGTACTGAGATTCAGTCTTACAGTGCTAGAATGTTTTGTTAGGCTGCCTGACATACTTTGTATGTCTGACTGACATACTGTTGAGGGGGGACAGGCAGAGAAGCCTGAAAGCAACTGAGCCTTTCTCTTGCAGTGTAAAGTGGTGGAGCACTGCAAGGCTGCTCTGCTGTTTGAGCTATGACACAAACCAGATATTGCACTCCTTCCACCAGTCTTTCTTTTAAAGAACATTGATCTGACTGAGCTATGCTGCTCTGTGACCTCAGGCCTGTTAATGTCAGTAGAATGAGCTTTTCCAGGATTTTAAGATATGGGCACCTACATTTTCAACTCTAAGTGGACTTCAGTGTAGGGTAAATATCTGATCAATGCCTAATAGTGCAATAAAAACAACAGTACCTGTGGTTATTTACAAAAGCAAAAACATAGGAACCTAACCCACATCTGGGAAATCTAACTGTTCATACATCTACAGAAATCCAACTAGTTAAGAATAGATTTTTTAAAAACTTTTCTCCTAGACTTGTTTGTGGTATTATATCCATATTTATGTTGTATTCAGTTTAATTATTTCCTTTTCCACGTTACAAGAATTTAACTTTTTCTCTTGTCTCTTCTCTTATATTCTTCTTGAACAAATTCACCATAGTTTTGAAAACTCTATTTTTTGTATTATTCTTAAAGCTATTATTTTCATGCAAAATTGTGCATCCTTACTTTTGGGCTGATGCCAGTTACTCTTCAATTTACTGCTGTGCTGCTTACAGCTGTTGATCCCTTAAGCCCTTGGCCAGTACTTACAGGTCTGATGAAATTAGCACTGTTACTTTCCCAGTAATAGGGTCTCAAATATCTGCCTGTGATTCCAGCTCTCTCTAGTCACACATTGAACTGTCATCAATCTATTCCCTGTATTACACTGCTATCCCAGCTCCTTGACCCCTCCTAAAGCCCTCAGGAAGCTAACAACCAGGCAGGAGAGGAAAGGAGAAAATTTTCTAAAACTCTTATAAATTAAAGACAGGTTTTCAGGCTTTTGCAGCTAGGTACTGGTGTTTTGTCCAGACGCATGGCTTTCTGTGAGAATACAGATGCTGAAGTGACCCTTTGTGTACCCGTGTGAGCTGCAGGTGTGGCTGGACTTGCACAGTGTGGGGAGAAGACAGCTACAGCTATTGCTTTCCCTCGCTGTCTCCCCTGCTACGGTTGGACCAGAGAAAGACCTCT